>ARYC01019396.1:0-23111 GCA_000711775.1 Oxytricha trifallax | reverse complement strand
TTTTGTAAAGTTAAGTCGAATGATTCATAAAACTTAATGGTTTAATAAGATTTAAAGTTGAAAGCGAAATAAGTGATAATTATGATCTATAAGAATTAGTGTTGTTGTGAGTTGTCAATAAAATAAGGGTTTAGAGTTGGTCTTTGGGTAAAGTAAAGATTTCTAAAAAGTGGATTTATCTTTTGTAAAGTTAAGGCGAATGATTCATAAAACTTAATGGTTTAATAAGATTTAAAGTTAGAAAGCGAAATAAGTGATAATTATGATCTATAAGGATTAGTGTTGTTGTGAGTGTCAATAAAATAAGGGTTTAGCAGTTCGGTCTTTGGGTAAAGTAAAGATTTCTAAAAAGTGGATTTATCTTTTGTAAAGTTAAGGCGAATGATTCATAAAACTTAATGGTTTAATAAGATTTAAAGTTAGAAAGCGAAATAAGTGATAATTATGATCTATAAGGATTAGTGTTGTTGTGAGTGTCAATAAAATAAGGGTTTAGAGTTGGTCTTTGGGTAAAGTAAAGATTTCTAAAAAGTGGATTTATCTTTGTAAAGTTAAGTCGAATGATTCATAAAACTTAATGGTTTAATAAGATTTAAAGTTAGAATTCGAAATAAGTGATAATTATGATACATAAGAATTAGTGTTGTTGTAAGTGTCAATAAAATAAGGGTTAAGAGTTGTCTTTGGGTAAAGTAAAGATTTCTAAAAAGTGGATTTATCTTTTGTAAAGTTAAGTCGAATGATTCATAAAACTTAATAGTTTAATATGATTTAAAGTTAGAATTCCAAATAAGTGATAATTATGATCTATAAGAATAAGTGTTGTTCTAAGTGTCATTAAAATAAGGGTTTAGAATTTGTCTTTGGGTAAATTAAAGATTACTAAAAAGTGGATTTATCTTTTATAAAGTTAAGTCGAATGATTCATAAAACTTAATAGTTTAATATGATTTAAAGTTAGAATTCCAAATAAGTGATAATTATGATCTATAAGAATAAGTGTTGTTCTAAGTGTCATTAAAATAAGGGTTTAGAATTGGTCTTTGGGTAAATTAAAGATTTCTTAAAAATGGATTTATCTTTTGTAAAGTATAGTCGAATTATTCATAAAACTAAATGGTTTAATAAGATTCAATCTTAGAAAGCCAAATAATTAATAATTATGATCTATAAGAATTAGTGTTATTAAGAGTGTCAATAAAATAAGTGTTTAAAGTTGGTCTTTGTGTAAAGTAAAGATTTCTTAAAAGTGGATTTATCTTTTGTAAAGTTAAGTCGAATGATTCATAAAACTTAATGGTTTAATAAGATTTAAAGTTAGAAAGCGAAATAAGTGATAATTATGATCTATAAGAATTAGTGTTGTTGTGAGTGTCAATAAAATAAGGGTTTAGAGTTGGTCTTTGGGTAAAGTAAAGATTTCTAAAAAGTGGATTTATCTTTTGTAAAGTTAAGTCGAATGATTCATAAAACTTAATGGTTTAATAAGATTTAAAATTAGAAAGCGAAATTTGTGATAAATATGATCTATAAGAATTAGTGTTGTTGTAAGTGTCAATAAAATAGATGTTAAGAATTGAACTTTGGGTAAAGTAAAGATTTCTAAAAAGTGGATTTATCTTTTGTAAAGTTAAGTCGAATGATTCATAAAACTTAATGGTTTAATAAGATTTAAAGTTATTAAGCGAAATAAGTAATAATTATGATCTATAAGAATTAGTGTTGTTGTGAGTGTCAATAAAATAAGGGTTTAGAATTGATCTTTGGGTAAAGTAAAGATTTCTAAAAAGTGGATTAATCTTTTGTAAAGTTAAGTCGAATGATTCATAAAACTTAATGGTTTAATAAGATTTAAAGTTAGTAAGCCAAATAATTGATAATTATAATCTATAAGAATTAGTGTTGTTGTGAGTTCCAATAAAATAAGGGTTTAGAGTTGGTCTTTGGGTAAAGTAAAGATTTCTAAAAAGTGGATTTATCTTTTGTAAAGTTAAGTCGAATGATTCATAAAACTTAATAGTTTAATATGATTTAAAGTTAGAATTCCAAATAAGTGATAATTATGATCTATAAGAATAAGTGTTGTTCTAAGTGTCATTAAAATAAGGGTTTAGAATTTGTCTTTGGGTAAATTAAAGATTACTAAAAAGTGGATTTATCTTTTATAAAGTTAAGTCGAATGATTCATAAAACTTAATAGTTTAATATGATTTAAAGTTAGAATTCCAAATAAGTGATAATTATGATCTATAAGAATAAGTGTTGTTCTAAGTGTCATTAAAATAAGGGTTTAGAATTGGTCTTTGGGTAAATTAAAGATTTCTTAAAAGTGGATTTATCTTTTGTAAAGTTTAGTCGAATGATTCATAAAACTTAATGGTTTAATAAGATTCAAAGTTAGAAATCCAAATAAGTGATAATTATGATCTATAAGAATTAGTGTTGTTAAGAGTGTCAATAAAATAAGTGTTTAAAGTTGGTCTTTGTGTAAAGTAAAGATTTCTTAAAAGTGGATTTATCTTTTGTAAAGTTAAGTCGAATGATTCATAAAACTTAATGGTTTAATAAGATTTAAAGTTAGAAAGGCAAATAAGTTAAAATTATGATCTATAAGAATAAATGTTGTTCTAAGTGTCATTAAATTAAGGGTATAGAGTTGGTCTTTGGGTAAAGTAAAGATTACTAAAAAGTGGATTTATCTTTTGTAAAGTTAAGTCGAATGATTCATAAAACTTAATAGTTTAATATGATTTAAAGTTAGAATTCCAAATAAGTGATAATTATGATCTATAAGAATTAGTGTTGTTGTAAGTGTCAATATATTGATAATTATGAAGTGAAAATGGCATTAATTTAATTATTGTATTTTAGATTAAGATGAATTCTTTTATTTAATAAGATTGCTAAAGTTTTAGTTTCTCAGTCTATCTGTAGACATCCATGCCCTGTCTTGGATCCCTAATAACTGAAATATATTAGTAAATTCAAATACCAAAGGTGATGCCATAGAATATGAAATCGTTCAATAAGCTTTAAATTAAGAAGTTTAATATTAAAATTAGACACTCAGCTGCTATTTTAGGTAAGTATATTTACCTTCGATTGAATTATATTTTAGCAAAAGCACCTCATAATAAGTATTCCTCATTTATTTCAATTTGTTAATTTAATTATAGAGGATGGTATATTGAACAAATTTTGGAACGTTAATTTAATAAAAAAAGGTGTAAAATTTGAAAGTCCTAATGGTTGAATGTTTTGAAAAGAGAAATAAGAAAGCAGTAAAAGTTGGTTTGAGATAATATTACAGAGCATCCTTGACTATGGACGGAGAAGTTTATACTTAGGTTTACCTTGAAAAATATGCCATGTTAAACTGGATAATTATTCAGGAAGTCGGAGGTCTTGGTCATGGAGATAATATGCTTCATTTCTTCCCCAAAAGAATTGATTTCTTTGAGAAATATTAAATCTAGATTTTTAATATTCTTGCAGGCCTTTATCACAGAATCGCGAAATTAAATATAGGAGACTATACTCATGGGGTTTAGGTCTCTTTGGATTTCTAAGCAAAGAGAGAAATTTCTAAAGTAAACTCCAATTCTAAATGACGAATTTCACATTACGAAATTATAAAACCATAAATTTAGATTTAAAATATTGATGCTGCTAACAAATACAATGGGACTTAATGAACGATAATACTCTCGTTTTCATTTAACTTTTTAATAACGGAATCGACCCTATTACTATGAAATGAAACTACATTCTATTATTACCTTTGTACGTTTATGTGAGGTCACCTTGGTACATGCTGGCCATGATGAATTGACATGGCCGAAATCATAAAATTTTCCAATAGCTATTACAGTTCTTGATAAAAAAAAAGATTAACTATACCTTATAAAGGGCTTCCACTCAGTATAAACATTATGAGCATAAAAGATAACATTATATGGAAGGCTTGAAATTTGACAACTCCTATAAGCAATTGAACATTTTCACTCAAGAGTTCAAGTAGAAGAATGTAACTCAATTTAGCTGTAACCGTTAACACTAGGTTGTGTTTAACAATCAAAATAAACTTAAATTTTTGGGCAATATCATCAAAGAAAAGCCAGCAGCTGAAGATGATGGATCAATTAAAATTATGATTATCAATTATTTGATGGAAGTAAAAATAAGGAACTTTATTTTCATTTAATATAGCTCATATTTCAATCTTTAGTTTTTAAAAGCAAAATTTAGTACTTCTATTCAAATTTATTGAATACAAATAAGAATAAATTAAACCTGAATTATCATTAAAGATTTTAAATGATAATATATACTCTAATAGATGCAATAAAATTTTGAATTTAATTGAAAATTAAAAAAATTAAAGTTATATAAATTCACAGTTATTTACTTATTTATTTAGTACTCAAAATTAATTAATATTATATTTTCAGTATTCAACAAATTCCCTTCTATCTTATCTTTTGTTAGAGATGCTTGATAGAACATTATGAGAATATTGTGCTACATAAACATATAAAGAGAACTGTGCAATCATCGGTTTTATATTAAAGATACTTTCAAAGTTTAAATAACTATTCCAATATTCTATGTGATATCAATGTTTTGAGAATGCTTTTTATCTTATACATATTAAGTACATATCTAAAATATTATAGCGTTGTATATAATGTGGATCTTAGTATTTCAAACTACTTTGCAGAGCATTTAAAGTAAAAATATGATCACAATAATAGAAAGACGCCAAACTCTCATGGCTTTTTGATTGATATTTTCTTTAATAATTTTAATTTAGTTATTGAAATCTCGATATTATAAAATAAAATGTAAGCTTGTTGTAATTTAGAGGTTTGCTTTTATAGAAAAGAAAGAGAGGACTTATAATAAAGATTTATATGATAATTTTCAAGAAAATTTATCAATTTTAACTATAATTTCGAAATTCAGTATATAAAATTAATATATTTTCCTCTCTACAAACAATTTTCTTACATTTTATTTTCAAATTATTAAATAAATTTTAAATAAATTCATTTAATCTATTCATACTTTTATGAAGATTGATGAGCAGAACAATATATTTTTTAATTTTTATATGAAGATTAATTTATACTCTTCAATTAATGGGTCAGAAAAAATTATATTTTTGATTTATGTAAAATTTATTAAATTTTACATTAAAAAAAAGTTCATGAAACTTCCCCCCCAAGATTTTAAACCCTTTTATTAATTTAGTTTACTATTTTGATTTAGAGATAATTTAAAATAATTTTATAGGTTAGGTTTATATATTAAAATACTGTAAGTATTAGCTTTAATGCTTTATTAGTTAAAAGGTATTATTTTATTAGCATTTATAAATCAAAATGGATATGCTATATATAGATTAAAAAAATATAAATTAAAGTTTATTCAAGATGATTTTCCAATTCAATGACATTTTCTGCTTTTTAATTTACATATTAAAAATCATTAAAATATTAATTTACTAAAGTAACCCCAGTGAAAAAAATAATATATTTGATTTATTTTTGACTTTCTCTCTCTATTAAAGTTGGATTATTAAATTAAGTTTATATAGAATGAAATATTTATAAGTAAATAATTATTTTTTATTTATTCTGATGATTATATATATACTTTCAATATAAAAGTTACACTTATTTAACATAAAATTGATAAACTGCTTAATATGAACTGAGGATTAAGCTAACAAAAATAGTCTTATAAGTGCTTAATAAATTCAAAATGATGAATTTTATTCATTAGTAATTTATTTCATTAATTGTGAATGTTTGCAGATAAATTCTCAACTTTTCCGATTAATGACTCAGAAGCTCCCAATCTAGTATTTTGGCCCTTAATCTAACACTTAGCAAAGATAAATCTAAGAGTAGCTTCCATAATATAATTCCATTTTATTATCATCTCACTTAAAGAAATTCTCTCATTTAAAAATTTTCAGAAATACATCTTTAAATTTTCGTAGCAATAAATTCTGCTCTGTCCATATCAATAGATTTCATTTAATGGAGACGCTTTGGTTGAATTGTTTTAATTAAGAATATCTTCTAGTTTTTCTTCTCATCAATGCTGTAAGTTACCAAGCCCATATCTTCATACCTTTGAAAATTGCCTATATATTATCGCGATTTATGATGAAAAAATGATTTTTATCTAATATCATACCTAAAAGTTTAATAGAATTTAGATAATAATTATATAGATGCATTCAATACTTCATAGTTTCACTAAATATCATCATTAGGTCTCTTGTCCATTCTAAATCCACTGGAGATGTTCAAACAGCTTACTTTAATAAATAGTTGCTTCTCTACCATAGTAATAAGCCTTATCCTTCATTGGGTACCAAAGTTCACCATAATTTGTGTTTAAGTCTCCACGAATAGCATATTTACAGTGCTACTTTCTGTGAAACTAATCCCTTACAACAAGTAAGATTTAAAATTATTCTTATTTCTTGTTTAGCCCATCATTACTCAAAAATATTATATTTACTGTTTAAATAAATAAAAAATAATCTGCTTTAATTGAATATCCTTCAATTTATTAATAATTCGAATAATTTTTGAATTCATATACAATGATATTTTCTCTTAAGGACTATAAAGTGGTTTTTTGCACTTTCATGTTCGTTTTAATAGGATATGTTAAAGTGATAATTAATGGTGAAGGTATATTTTTCAAAAATCCCCAATAAATTATTTAATAAATAAAACTCCAACCTAATAAAAAAATCTTAATAATTGATTGATTAAATATAATAAATTTAGAAATTAGACTTTGACTGATTGGTTTTTTTAATTTTAAGATTTTACATGAGTTCTTCCTTGAGCTTTATCAATAAAATTAGAGTAATTTAACAGCAGAATTGCATGCTATTTCATGGTCACCAGCTCCAAGACCTATAAATTCCTAGGAATCATCATTTATGTCTGACATGCCACAAGACTATTAACTGTCTCCTATTAAGGAAATAAATGATAAATATCTTGCATCTTTTAAATAAGATTTTAAAATGAGATATTGAAAAATTAAAGATAAATAAATATAAAATAGGAATAAAGATGAACATAATCAAACAATTATTGTATAAAAATAATTTTGATACGAAAACTTTAATTAAAAAAGGAAAAATATAATTTATCAGAATACTGAGAACAAAGTGATTCATTCCAATCATTTATAAATAAGTACTAAAGAGCTTATAAGATATATTATTTTTATGATAATATAAGGTAATTAAACTGATTGGTTCTGGACAGCAATTTGAGATGAAAGTAATATTGATTTCACTAGCTCATAAACTTAAAGGAAAGCGTCATTAATTTTAAGATTCTTAGGAAGAATGAATAAACATATAAGCTGTCACTGTGTCTATTCCAATCAATATATTAACCAATTGTTTGCTAATAATTGCTTTCAATATTTTACTATTCTTAAAATTACAAGTTATTATTAAATTGCTATTAAGATTTAATTAACTGCTTTTGCTTAGAGACTGAATATTTTTTTTAAGTTCCAGCATAGCAGCTGTCTGTTCATTCTACCATTATTAAAGATGCCGATTTAGATGGAAGCAAGCAAAGTCCACTACCTTCCTTTTCTTCTTATTATTTGCCTATTCTCTTACGATTTTCATATACCTGAGAGTGGACCTCTACTTCTCCATCTAAGTAGCAAAGCTCATTCAGCTTTAATCATTTATAACTGTTCAATCTCATCAGTCATTTTATTATGAGTCACATGAAGGCATATTTGCCTCTCAGCATTTTTAATTCTAGTAAGATTATTATACCTCTGTTGTTCTTTGCTCAACATATAATCGGAAAAGGCAGTTATTGTAATTGGTAAGGAATCATAAAAATTTCAAGTATTGAATGTCTATGTAACTACTGCTTTTCATTTTAATGTAAAGTCAAATATCCGCTTAGATATTTAGAGATTCTTTGTATTTTATTCTCAAATATGAAATAATTTAATTGAAAACATTATCTTATTATCCTAATTGTTCTTATAAGAACTGTGTTCAATGGAAAAATTTACTTAAAATACTTCATGAAATTCTTCTTCAAGCGTTTGAAAAGATTTTGGTATTTTACTCTTCATAATGAAATTTTTTCTTATTCCTTGCAAAAGTTTGAATGAAAATAAATTATTTTATTATTTCTTATAGGTAATCGTATAATAGTAGCACATCTTGGTTTTTTGTTTTGAATTAGAGCTCTTCTTTTTAGAAGGAATATTTGCCATAGATTCAAATCTTGGTAGTTATTATACTTTGAAAGTCCCTTATCACTCTTAAGTTCCCCAAGATGTCGTCTAAGCTAGTTTGATATTTAATGTTATCATCCTTAAACCCTCTTATATATGAATCTAGCTTTTCATTTCTTTTATAATTTATGCTTGTATTTTATTCTAAATTTTTAGATTAAGCTTATTCTTATTCGACAGGAAAAAACTAACCTTATTAATTATTAAAAAATTTAGTTTTAGATATTATGAACAGTTTTATGGGTCTAAAGTTTCTCCTCATTAAACTTCAACTCTCTTGTAATACTGTTCATTTGTATCCCTCAAAATACTAAAATTTTATTATTTTTTTAAGAAGTCTTTTAACAAACGCCTTTGTGACATCACTAAACAGTTTTTGATTCTGTATATTATTAAAGAAGATTTAATGATAATAATTCTAATAAAATTGAATTGAACTTTAATTCTAATCATTCAGATTATTTCTTTTCTATATCAAAATCGAGGCTCTAAGATTCAAATGCTAATTTTAATAGCTTCATCCTCCGATGACAAACACACAGTTGAAAAGTCTCTTTTCATACATTGAAAGAGGCAACTGCATTAAGTATAGCCCTCTTGTTGTTTAAAAATAAAGAAAATATCTTATGTTTATGTATCAATCCAACTCTAATAGCTACAGCTTAAGCATAGATTTGGGTACTCATTAAAGGCGTGGGTAAATTTGCTTTCACTTCCCTGATGAATTATTTGTCGATCTCCTTTAATTGGCATTGATCACATGATAAAAATTATTAATTTAAGGTTTTTAAATCAACTTACTCTTCTATCTCTCCATAATACTTCTGAAAATGTAAATAATTAGTAGCAAGGCTGATATTAAAGCTCCTTTAAAAGAATGTATTAGCAGTGCAATTTTAAATCTTTAAATTATGCTGTTTATATATTAATAATGCGGAAATTTATATTTAAAAATTAACTTACTTACTATTATATGCTACTTTCAAAAGATTTACCTCAAAGAATGAAATAGAGGTCGGGTTCTCATCTTCTTTAGATTCAAAAATTGTGCCAAACTGTAAGCTCATTGCATTTTAGAAACTTGGACAACCTCATTTTATAGGCAAAGTATAGTCTTCTTCAAGTTTAAAAAATCTTATGATTTATAAGTCTCCTCTTATCCTTTTTCTTTCTACGATAAATATTATCAAAAGGCTAAGTTAAAAGTGAGTTTTTTAAATTTGAATTTAAAGTAGATTTTAGATGAAAATATTAAAATTAATGTTTAAACTTGCTTTTGTAATAATTTCTGGCAAAATTTTTTAAAAATTCATGAAGTTTACTTTATTGTAGGAATGTATTCGATATGGGGAAATTAAATTAAATCAAAATTAACTAATTATTAATTACTTCAGTTAGAATTTTTGAAAATGTCTTTAAAATGTATATATATTATACTCTCAGGATAGCGCTTTAAAAATATGATGGTAATTGTTATTGCAAGAATGATTTTATCTCAAAAGTGGGAATTACTTTTTTTATTGTTTTAGCTCAAAATCAAAATATCTCGCTTCCTGTGGGATGATTCAGGAAAATTGCCAATAGTAAAGTCTGCTAAAATTTCGGGATTTACATTAAGATCTAATTATATTTGAACTTTGAGTCACTTTGGAAATCATAATGTCATGATTTTAATAATAAATTAATTTACCCAAATCAATTGAATCTTTACAATATATGAAATTATAATTTTATCTATATAATCCTTATTTGTTTTGTATTATTATATTAGATTTTTTTCAGTCAAACTTCAGACTACATTTGGCAGTATTAATACTTTTATATTTTCAATGAGTTTTCTTATTAGCCTAAAATTTCGTAGTTTAATTGGTTAAACTCCTTCGAAATAGACCCCCCCATATAAGACCATTCATGATGATTTAAAGAATATGTATTTTATTTGAATTTAAAATTTAAAATGAAAAGTAGTAAAATTGAAATATAAATATATATTTTTTAAATAAAGCATTTAATGTTTCCATTCTCCAATTTACTAATCGCCATTTGCACCAGTATAATTAATCATAGTTTTTAATTGCTCTTTTGCGTAGTCTCGGTTCAGCGCTTCTATAGCCCTTACAGTGTGCAACACCTGTATCAATATAATGTTGAATAACCTTTTTTTAACTTACTTTTTAATGAATCTTTCTTAATCATTTTCATTATATTTTCTAATTTAACTAGTTATATTTTATAATTTTCTAATTTTTATTGATCTTTATTATAATTCATTAATACTATAGTCACTGTGATTGTAGGTTCAATAATTAATAATATTAACTAGCCTCTGTAAGGGGAGTTTGCGCTCACGACGGAATGAGTGCTGATGTGCACACCAACATCCATGCTGACAAACTGTTGAGACATAGTTACTAAAACGCTGAACATGTTTGAATTATTCTACTAGATTGATTTCTTATCTCCAGATTTAATTTCTATGTTAAAAACTAACTAACTTACTAACTTACAGCCTTTTTTCTATCAGCTCACTCTCTGGCTATATATCAAGACATAAAATTTCAAATAAGTCTACCTACCGGTGTCACAACTAACAAAGGTATGGGATTTTACTTTTTCAGTGACTTAAATATGAGCATAACAGACATTGATTACTTTAAGAGAACAAATTCAAATTTCACCGTCTTGATTATTAAAGATTCAGACCTTTTTTCCCGTACCTTGTCAACAAAGGGCTATGCAAAGAATCTTAATTAGTTTGATTTTTATATAATTATGATGGAATATTGCAATTCCAATTGAGTTATCGAGATTAAAATTTTCAGTTACATCAGATTACATCAGGTTAAATAATACAACACTATGAAATAATTGAATGCCCTTAACATGTTGCAGTGTTGGAAATCTCTAAAATTATGAAACTGTTGCAACGATACAACATATTAAGCTCAAAAATCTTCTTATTTTGCTTGCCGATTCTTTTTACCTAACGTCATAAGTTTTTACTACATTAACAGGCAGATCATTGAAGTTAAAAATCGGTTAAGCTGATCTGATGAATGAAATATCAACTTCTGAGTATTCTCAGTTAATTATCATGGGAGAATTTGAGAATGATTCTGAGTTAACAAAAGAGGATTGTATGGATTTAAGAAATGTTCTTAACAATATCTATGTCACTCTTCATCTTAAGAGGGATGTTTCTTAGCAATTAGCTTTTACTTTCTAAATGTCAATAAAAGCTCCTTCATATATTAAATCAGTATCCTTATTTAATAACTAATATAAAATAAGCTGGTGTTAGGGGTTTTTTATTTTATATTTCATGTACTTGTAAAATTCTTATGTTAGTTTATGTATTTAAACTTTAGATTTACAATGCTTTAGATGTCTATATGTAGTTAAGCCATTATCCACATACCATTATAAAATTAATTAATGAATAAAAAGATGCATTTATTTAAAAATATCGTGTTCTTGTA
The DNA here is from genome assembly GCA_000711775.1 of Oxytricha trifallax. Lineage (NCBI taxonomy): Eukaryota > Ciliophora > Spirotrichea > Sporadotrichida > Oxytrichidae > Oxytricha > Oxytricha trifallax. The sequence continues at coordinate 11,319 of ARYC01019396.1, read as the reverse complement.
CTGTCCCAACTTGCCCACCCTCTTTTGAAAAATTATTGGAAAAAAATATGATTGTTAAAGCAATCTCGAACATTTTTATAGACATAACTTTTTGATACGAAAAATGTTTTTACTACAAAGCCTGATAATACTATCTTAAATACATTCCAAGCCATTTTTAACTATGAAACTAAAAAGAGCATTACTATGCAATAAATCTAGGTTCCAGACAAACTTTGTATGTTCTTGAATGACCAATTAATAGCCACTCAACTAAAACCACGAACTAATCTTTATTAATTGAGTTTGATAACTCGTGTAACTCACTATACTATTTCAACTCAATCTGAGCCAAGAAGAATATTCTTTGTTGCTAAGGATTAAAATACATCCATGAATAAAATTGGAGATGGAGACATAGCAAAATCAGATCAATTTACTGGATCTGCCTATCGGGATATAAATGGATCGTAGGAAGAGTATGAAAGTTATTTTTTCTTTGAGAAACACTAATATGATGTAAATCCCCATGGTGCAAATAATTTTATATTATTTATAAAAAAAAATTCATTTAATTACGGAGGCAAATAAATATTGATCAAAATTTATATATTTATTCATGTTAATATAAATAATAATTCCTCAAAGGATTATTTAAAAGAAACCTCATAAATGTTAGAAAGTAGAGATGAACATATTTTTATTCTCAAGATTTTTGGTTTATAGAGATTAAAGTACATTCATTAATATGATATATTAAATATCAATATATAATTGAGAATGTAAATTTATTGCACAAATGCAATCCTACTAATGTATTATTTTTTGAGTGTAAGTGAATTTTTAAATTAATCTAGATTAGTGATTTAATAAATATATAAAAAGTCTTTAAATATATAGAAATAAGCAAATAAGTGATTTTTAGAGCATATTCAACATCAAGTATCTTAAGCTGTATATTACAGAATGTTACAGGATATTTTGACTGCCCGCACAGCTGTACGGAATGTTAATGAAATCTGAGGCACTTCGAACCACATTTGTCTTAATTCATCCTCTTTAAGAGGAAACCTCTCTGGGCTTTAATGCCCTATTTTTAATAAATTCTTAATTATATATAATAAATATAGGAATAAATTAATTCACGCAATTAATTAATTAAAAAATTTATCATTAATAAGAAATCTCTTAATAGAATTCAAACTAAGATTAGAGTATTTAATTTTTTATTAAAAGTTAAAGTCAAATTCCTATATTTATTATATATAATTAAGAATTTATTAAAAATAGGGCATTAAAGCCCAGAGAGGTTTCCTCTTAAAGAGGATGAATTAAGACAAATGTGGTTCGAAGTGCCTCAGATTTCATTAACATTCCGTACAGCTGTGCGGGCAGTCAAAATATCCTGTAACATTCTGTAATATACAGCTTAAGATACTTGATGTTGAATATGCTCTAAAAATCACTTATTTGCTTATTTCTATATATTTAAAGACTTTTTATATATTTATTAAATCACTAATCTAGATTAATTTAAAAATTCACTTACACTCAAAAAATAATGCATTAATAAAATCAAGAGCTTGCCCTGCTTTGTTATAGTCATCTCTTTAAAAAATAAAAAACCTTTTTCTTTTCGGAGAGGGACTTTTTCGATTGCTAATACCTGAATGAAGTTTCACTCCAAATGCTTTCTAGAAAAACTTCTGTCTTAATTAAATAAATAAAATAAAATTTAACTAATTTTCAAATGGGGTTTTTTTTACGTGAATTTAAGTTGCATTAATAAAATATTAAGATGAGAGTTTACTTCTTTATTCTTTACCAGATCTTTTCACCCCAAAAAATAAAAGTTATCTGAGATATCCAAGAATCATTATTAATTAATTAAACTCAATCTAATTGATGAATATATTATCTAATTCAACTTCCTTGGTAAACTATAGGAAATTTTCGAGATCTTTCCACATATTTTGATCAACCACTATTTTAAAGTAATTTAATCTGAATCAGAGCTTGAGAGTTTTTAGAATCTTAATTGATCTTCTTTGCTTGCAGCACAATCTTCTCCAGAGATTAACAAAGAACTTATTACAGATAAAATGTATTTGATGATACAAGATGAAGCAAAAGGGTAACAATCCTTCTAGTCTTAAATGAATTTTCTCTTAGAAATTTGTGTAAGTGATGTTAGAGGACAACTCGGCATCTTATAATTTATGACTTGATCTCTAAGGAGACAAAGCAAGCTCAATATTATGAGAATTCTCTATGGGATAATTCGAGACTATGATACTCTTTGAGTCAGTTGAATTTCTAGACAGAATTTATTGGCTATCTTTGAGTTGTAGTTTTATCTATGGAAATCTAAAAAGTTGTAGGGGAATAAGAGTACTAAAAGCCAATGTGATCTTCTCACTTGACCAGATTTTCTAAAGTTATGATATTTTTAAATTCAAAATTTTTGGCATTTTGGTTATTGCATAATCACTGCCAAGATTTATTTTCAAATACTGCCAATCTTATAATCTTAACTCGCTATAATGAATAAGAAATATGATTTTTTGAAATAGAAATTCCCATCAAAATGAATTCCCATCGATTTTATTGGGTGGGATTATACACCAAGGATCTGAGATAATAAAAAAAATTAGGAATTTATATTTAGAATCAATGTCGAATTCTTTAAGATATTCAAGATTGTAAGAGTCAATTATTTACTGTTTTAACTGGGGCAATCTTAGGATTTTAGCATTTATTAAATTATTACTCTAAATTTTATATATGCTTAAGGAGCTATTTAATTTAAAGAGGTTGTTTAAAATTTAAGAAAGTTTTATGACTCACGTGTTATTACTAGAATGAATCAGAACTGAACTGATTAGATTTACTATAAGATTAATTTCTTGACTTGGCTTGTTTTAAGATTATTGAGGTTAGGAGAACTAGGATAAATTCGATGAAGTGAATAGTTTTGATAAAATGATTTTATCTTTATTAAACTTTAGTCGAATCCTCAATATTCGTTAATGGCTTTATAATATTTTAAGAGCATTAGTGAAATAGTTGATTGTTGTGTTCAATAAGAATTGTTATCTTACTTGAAAGTTAAGTATGTTTTGTTTAGGAGTGTGCACTCGATGAAATGGATAGATTTGATAAATGGATTTTATCTTTATTAAACTTTAGTAGAATCCTCGATATTCGTTAATGGCTTTATAAAATTGTAAAAGGCAGCGGGAGAGGGTCAAGGAAATTCATGGGATAACTTGGAATTAAGCAAATCCACTAAATTTGGGCTCCTGAGCAAGAGCCTTGTCGTTCTCGATTATGTATACTTTCATCCTTCTCTCTCCAGCTGGTTGGTTGTTATTTTCTCGCATCCTGTTCCTGCTATTTTATGCTACCTTCTTTTTTAACGATTTTAAATTAGAATTTTTATATCTATATAAACATTTTTTTCAATTTATATAAGATCTTTGTTATTATTTATTTTCTTTGTTAAATATTCATTAACTGCTTTTAAAATGATTAAAATTACTCTTTATCCATCCATCTTTTGAGATTGAATAGCTAACTAAGAACTGCTATGATTACATCTCTTAAATAAAGCATATAATATAATAACATTAGGTTTCTGTAGTGAAAGACTTTATCTCAAGCAGATATGGTAGCAGAGATACCAATGAGTTTATAATAATGAGCTCTAAATTAGAAATATCAAACTGAAACTACAATTTAATAAAAATAGAATAATAATTTTTTTACAATTTAAAATAAAAGGGTTTATTCTTTATAAACTTATATGTCTCTTAAAATCGGGGATCACTGTGAACTCTATTTGATGGAATAATAATTTTTCTTATTATTGCATCATTAAATAATTTATCCTTGAATAAATAGTTATGATCAAATTTTTAAAAACAATAATTTCCAAAAAATGATTGGCTAAGGTGACAAACACTCACCCCCCATAAGGTATACTTTTGAATGTGTACTATGATAGAACTCGACCTCCTGAGTAAACTTTTCTTAAGGACTGATTGTGGCCGGCTTTTAGTTTTCGAGATATCACACTGGCTAAGTCCAAATTTTATATATAAAATCATTAAATTTGGCTTTGAAAATTTTTTTAAATTTTTCTAAAAATTTTTTAAATTACCATAATCTGATAAATTTTATAGTTATGACGAATTATTTTGAGTATAAAATGTTTTCTGAAATTTTTTATCCAGATCTTGCCTATAAAAAATTCATCATTTATCATCATATATAAACTCAATGTTTACTTTTAATCTAGAGTTTTATCAATATATAATAATTTCATAATTATAACTCTGTTAAAGAGTAGATAATAATATAAATTGACTTATAAAATGACATAATTGTCCTATTTTTAATATAAAAATGCTTAAGTAAGTTGGCGCCAAAGAAAATGTCAGATGGCGCCTTTAACTCTAATTAATATATCTATCATTAGTGTCAGTTGGCGCCAAAGAAAATGTCAGATGGCGCCTAAAGAAAATTTTTGTATTTTGACAATTAAATCTTATACATTCCCAATAAAAATGTCTATTGTTAAGACCCTTATTTATGAAGGTATCAGCATTATATAATTTTGCTATGAAAATTTAATAAAGCTTAAAAAATTATTTTTTGCTCAATTGGGAAAATTTTAATTATTTATCTGTTGTTATAAGTTTAAACGAAATCTTGAAAAAATAACTTAAATTCTGAAGTAAAATTAAAGGAATTTTATAGCTATTTTAAAGTAAAATCAGTTAAATATAATAAATTTTTGCATAAAAAAATGAAGGTTGATTTAAAATAATTTTTGATAAAATTCTAAGATTTATAGCTTTTTATTTTTCTATTACTTTAAAACTCTTTATTAAATTGAAAGATTATTTTCATATTTTATAGTCATTCAATTAATTTGTTTTTAAGTTTAAAGAAGAGTTTAATAAGTTAACTATAAAATTAATTCTAATTAAAGAATTCATTCTCAGATTAAATTATAAAACTTATTAGTATAATTAACTTGAAATACTAACAAACAAACTTAAACTTACTAATATAAAAAAATATTTATTGTAATTCTGAGCTTAGTATAAGAATGTTGAAATTTATAGGTTTTTGTTTAAAATTTACTAATAAATGACTTACTTATAATAAGTAATCATAAATAAAAAATAAATTAAATTAAAGGTATTCTTAAAAGAAAAATAACAAGTTCTATTAAAAACTAAAAAGTCTTAAATTTTAAGAGTACATTTCTATATATTAAGTGTAATAGTATAAATGAAAGAATTATCAATAAAATTTGAATAGTCCCTTTTATTAATAAAAAAGTAAAAAATTGAATTTATATTTGATAAAAATGTGTATAAGCTAAAGTATGAATCATCTACATAAATTGATTCAATTATTTACAAATAAATTTTATAAATTAGAATCATAAGATAAGTATGATAAAAAGTAAAGTGTTTTATTAAAGATTGTATGAATAAATTTTACATTTTTATATTTTGTTAGAGTTTGTTAGATTTTGTTATAGTTTGTTAGATTTTGTTAGACTTTTTAAAAACTACAGTTAATTAAACGATTAGCTATATAATAATTAAAGAGTTATGATTTATATCATTAATTTATTGATTAATTTATACTTCATCCTTGATTAATGCTTATGGGGTTTTGGGGTTTTGGGGTTTATATATTTTATAAAAGCCTATCAATATATATGATGATTAATGATGAATTTTATAGGCAAGATCTGGATAAAAAATTTCAGAAAACATTTTATACTCATAATAATTCGTCATAACTATTAAATTTGTCAGATTATTGTAATTTAAAAAATTTTTAGAAGAATTAAAAAAAATTTTCAAAGCCAAATTTAATGATTTTATATATAAAATTTGGACTTAGCCAGTGTGATATCTCGAAAACTAAAAGCCGGCCACAATCAGTCCTTAAGAAAAGTTTACTCAGGAGGTCGAGTTCTATCATAGTACACATTCAAAAGTATACCTTATGGGGGGTGAGTGTTTGTCACCTTAGCCAAATGATTTAAAAAAGGAATTAAATCGAACGAAATTTAAGCTTCAAATATGAGAAAATTAATGAAAGTCACGAATATAAAATAAAAGTTAATTCTATCATTGAAAATAAATATATTTAAAAAAATGCATTTGAAAATTAATTAATGATAAACATGAATTATAATTGTTTATATAAATAATAATTTATTTTATTATAAAAATAGAGAATAGAAAAATAAATATTTAAAACCTTTTGATCAGGTAAGGTCATGGCAGGAAATATTTTCAAAATATATAAAATAAAATAACCACAATTTGGGACTATTAGGTTTCGGAGAGTTCAATTTCAGTATCAGAATATTTTTCTCTTCTCAGAGATTGAAAAGATTTGAAAAATTTAAGTTAAAATATTTGGGGGGGTAAAGTATCCTGCCAAAAATTTAATATGCACCCTAGGGGAGAAGTTTCCTGCTTATACAAAAAGATTTTTAATATTTATAAATTTCTCAAAATCTTTAAAACCATAATGACTTAATTATTTGTAATCAAGCATCTAATCTTTTATCTATCTTGATAAAGATTTCAAGTTTTAATGAAAAGCACACTTATTATTTATTAAAGAGAATTATTAGCATTGTTTTTATTATAAAATCACACAAAGAATAAATATAAACATTGAAAATGATATATTAGTAAAAAGTTATTTAATATATGAGGATGGTAAATGAACTTGAGATCTACATCTTTCTAATGTTATAATTAACAAATATTAACATTAATTTGGGGGCAGGAAACTTCCCCCCCAATTTTCATTTTAATTAGCACTGATTATGACATAAAATTGAATATTTTAAAAGCCATTATATAAATATTTACAATGATTAATATTTATTATTTTGTTTAAAATAATATTGATAATATTTTAATTTAGCTCAATAATCCAAGAACGTTAATTGTTTATGTTTATAATTTATTAGTATGTTTAACATTTTAAAGAATTAAAATTATATTGTGAGTTAGGTTATGTTTTCAATGAATGAATGATTCAAATATATTAATGTAATCGTCAAAGATTCATAAAGAAAGATTAATTGAATTTTTAATTCAAGTTATTTAGAAAATAGTGAAATTTCAAGATTCAAATCGGAAATAGCTTCTGAAATTTTTTTCAGTTTAATGATATTTCTAAATCTTGAAATGAAAGAATCTACAACTGTGAACTTGTTTCTTTTCTCCCGATATGCAAAGGTGTCAATAAGGATAAGCAATTAATCTATTTATAGGAATTATTGAAAATAAAAAAATTTAATTTGCTTCAAAACATATTTAAATAATAACCGCACTTTGTAAAAATGGCTTTAGAGTTTTATTTACAAATTTGCAGTTTTCTAGATTTTACCAAGTTAAGCCATGGAAAATTTGAAAAATCTGAAAAAATATAAATAATATTGCTAAAATAGAATTGAATCGGGGAAATTGAAAAATAAAAATGTAAATTCATATTTAAATATTATTAACTGCCATTAGCTAGAAATACTTATAGATCAAATTTAATTCTAGCTACTTACCGTTATGTGTCTGTATCTGATCAGTATATGTTACTTGCTCTATCGGTGATCTTCTTTTCTCGGAATGTCATTTGACTAATTTGACCGCAGTACATGCTTGATTTATAGAGGGATTTGACCCATTTGACCCATTTGACTGATTTGACCGTGATATTTGTTGCCTATTTACACGGATTTAATAATTAATTTAATATTAAAAATAATTATAATAATTAGGGATTTGACCGGTTTGACCCATTTGACCGATTTGACTTAGATTATTTTGTGGTCAAATGTTTTAAAGTGTAATGTGTAATATATTTAAGTTTATTATTATTAAAAACATCAAGGAGCAGTAATGGCGCTTCGAGATACCTAGAGCGCCTCCGATATTCAATACATTCCAATTTGCAAACTGTGCTTTGGAATTAGACTCCAGTAGCTTATACAAAGTTGAAATCTTCATATTGATTCTTTTTCTCGAAGTACAGACCAATCACTTATTGGAGGAATTGATGATAATAGTAGTTTTTGTAAGTGTAATCGGAGCTATCTAATGTAACAGTGATTGTGTTAGTATTGTAAACTGAACTCAGTTCTTGAATGGTTTGAGTACAGATGTTATCAGTCATACCAGTAGTTTTAAATTTATTGAAAACAAGTGAGCTGTAGTCTTCACTAAGATATTCTCTAGCACTATATGTAACGAAGAATGCATTAGGATCTAAATCTGCGTGCAGAATGCGAATATTCTTGATACACCTAATCCTTCCTCTGTTAAACTATATTAGAATAAAAATCAAAAAGGAATCTTACGTTGTTAATTTATCTCTAATAAAGACTGGTACAAGTTTGCAAATTGGAATGTATTGAATATCGGAGGCGCTCTAGGTATCTCGAAGCGCCATTACTGCTCCTTGATGTTTTTAATAATAATAAACTTAAATATATTACACATTACACTTTAAAACATTTGACCACAAAATAATCTAAGTCAAATCGGTCAAATGGGTCAAACCGGTCAAATCCCTAATTATTATAATTATTTTTAATATTAAATTAATTATTAAATCCGTGTAAATAGGCAACAAATATCACGGTCAAATCAGTCAAATGGGTCAAATGGGTCAAATCCCTCTATAAATCAAGCATGTACTGCGGTCAAATTAGTCAAATGACATTCCGAGAAAAGAAGATCACCGATAGAGCAAGTAACATATACTGATCAGATACAGACACATAACGGTAAGTAGCTAGAATTAAATTTGATCTATAAGTATTTCTAGCTAATGGCAGTTAATAATATTTAAATATGAATTTACATTTTTATTTTTCAATTTCCCCGATTCAATTCTATTTTAGCAATATTATTTATATTTTTTCAGATTTTACACTATGAAAGTCTCTTAAATAATTGGAAATGTGAGTTTGGAAATTATAGAAATTATCAATAATCTAAAAAGTTATTAAAAATCATTAGAAAAAATCAAAAATTAATTATATCTTAATTGAAAATGAAAATTTAAATCTCAATTATAAACACTAAATCACATTCAAAAATCTTCTTAGTCCCTCTATTGCAATTGTTTAATAGTATTGTAGAATTTATTATTATTCTGCTTGACTAAAGCATCCTCATTTAGAATTCGATTTAATCAAGTTAACCATATCGAGTGTTACTCACACTTAGATTAGCAATTTTCAATAATATTATTATAATACGAGGAATTAAACATTAAACAAGAATAAATTATTATTTTTATTTAATTGTTTACTCAATTTTATACTGCGATTATAATTGCCAGTTTATTGTGTCATCAGTAAAAACATATTAATTATATTGCTTCATATTGAATATAGATAATAGTAATGCATCTCCAATAAAAAATATATTTTACTATGGGATCAATTAATAATATTTAATAAAATCATTTAATTAATTTTATTTATAAATATTAGAAATCTAAAATATTTAGTACAGTATTGATCATTAAATTTTGACAATGAATAATATCTGTAAAACACTTTTTTCTATAATATTTAACATACAGCATTCTCTAATTATTAAAATTTCTATAACTATTTGAAGTTTTGTAACTATTTTATTATTATTCAGGATTTTGAATTAAAAAACAGGCAAAATATGTATTTATTTTTAATGATAAGGACATCAACATTTATAAAAAATATGTGAAAAAGTTTAAGTTAAATTAAAAATCAAATATATGAATAGGAATACTTATTGTGATATGCAAAACTTAAAATCTAAAAAGAGTTACTGTGTTGAAACACACTACATATCATTTCTTGTTTAGTCTGAATCATTCTTCTTTAACACCTTGTCTTTGTGTCGCTTTGTAAAATATCTGTCAACTGAAACTCTTAGTCTTAAAAGGTAGGTCCGCAAAAATATAAAAAATTTAGATATATTTTTTGAAACTTACATATATTGTGAATGACTCTGTATCTTCTGCTCAGACATTTTTCCATTCTTGATTAATTATAATTAATTTCACTTAATTTATAGATTTCCTATTATAAATTGTAAATGTTATTCGTGATGCATTTAAATTATTTTTTTAGTAATGATTATTGTCAATCAAAATTAAATGTATAATGTACCCATTAAAATATGAATGCTTTTATGCCTTCAAATTCTGTTAACGCAAATTTACTTTAGAATAAACAGCAGTTATGTATTCGACTATATTTTTAATGATTGTCTATATTAAATAAATTGATTCAAATATCTTAAATTAAATTACTGCCTACGACGATTTAACAAAGCAATATAAATTCCCTATAAGTCATTTGTAGGAGGGAAAAAAAATGGATAGAGAATCTTTTTCCTCAAACTACAAAGTATATAATTACTACTTAATTATTATTTATTATGAAACCATTATTTTCTCTGCTCACACTGAACTATCAAACTTTGATAAAAACATTAGTTTTAATATTTAAAAAATATATCATTAATTTTCTTAAATTTAATGAAAGATCTTATTAATAATAAAATAAAATCCTTTATTAGTCAGATTTTACATTTTAATTCAAATATATTTAGATTAAATAACAAATCTATTATTATTAGTTTAAATTAAATTTGAATATAATAATAAAATTAACCTTAATGAGAGTTATTAAATATTTTAGATTCCAATGAAAATGCTGCTGATTATAAACAATATGACCAAATGAGTACATTATTAAAGCGAAGGTGATAAATTATTGAGTAAAAGATAAAATAAAAACAAATATAATTGTTAAAACAAAAAATATAGAAATCACTACTTATAGGACCTGAATAATACTTATTATGAAACCATTAAGAGATTTCAATAATTAGACAAAAGCTTACAAAGATAAATCTTTTTTTTTTAAATTCTATATTTCACTCAGACACTACTCCTTAACTACTAAGTCTGGACTTCTTAACAAGAGTGAGTTATCATGGTAAAATCTCAAATCATATTTCCTTCAAATCTTAATCTGAAAAATTTACCCGAGATACGATCGATCGCTAATAAAATATTAATTTTTTAATTAACATTTTAAAATAATTGACTAATTACTTTCAAAAACATCCCAAGTATAATGATTCAAGTTATTTAAAACTATCTGAACATAAACATAATTTTAAATCCATTTTGTCTATTCTTTAAATATGCAAAGAAATAGACATATTAAGACTTAAATCTTTTCTCTGACATAATAAATTAACTATTATTGAACATAATTATCAACATATA
>ARYC01019395.1:0-40617 GCA_000711775.1 Oxytricha trifallax | reverse complement strand
ATATGAGAAAATTAATGAAAGTCACGAATATAAAATAAAAGTTAATTCTATCATTGAAAATAAATATATTTAAAAAAATGCATTTGAAAATTAATTAATGATAAACATGAATTATAATTGTTTATATAAATAATAATTTATTTTATTATAAAAATAGAGAATAGAAAAATAAATATTTAAAACCTTTTGATCAGGTAAGGTCATGGCAGGAAATATTTTCAAAATATATAAAATAAAATAACCACAATTTGGGACTATTAGGTTTCGGAGAGTTCAATTTCAGTATCAGAATATTTTTCTCTTCTCAGAGATTGAAAAGATTTGAAAAATTTAAGTTAAAATATTTGGGGGGGTAAAGTATCCTGCCAAAAATTTAATATGCACCCTAGGGGAGAAGTTTCCTGCTTATACAAAAAGATTTTTAATATTTATAAATTTCTCAAAATCTTTAAAACCATAATGACTTAATTATTTGTAATCAAGCATCTAATCTTTTATCTATCTTGATAAAGATTTCAAGTTTTAATGAAAAGCACACTTATTATTTATTAAAGAGAATTATTAGCATTGTTTTTATTATAAAATCACACAAAGAATAAATATAAACATTGAAAATGATATATTAGTAAAAAGTTATTTAATATATGAGGATGGTAAATGAACTTGAGATCTACATCTTTCTAATGTTATAATTAACAAATATTAACATTAATTTGGGGGCAGGAAACTTCCCCCCCAATTTTCATTTTAATTAGCACTGATTATGACATAAAATTGAATATTTTAAAAGCCATTATATAAATATTTACAATGATTAATATTTATTATTTTGTTTAAAATAATATTGATAATATTTTAATTTAGCTCAATAATCCAAGAACGTTAATTGTTTATGTTTATAATTTATTAGTATGTTTAACATTTTAAAGAATTAAAATTATATTGTGAGTTAGGTTATGTTTTCAATGAATGAATGATTCAAATATATTAATGTAATCGTCAAAGATTCATAAAGAAAGATTAATTGAATTTTTAATTCAAGTTATTTAGAAAATAGTGAAATTTCAAGATTCAAATCGGAAATAGCTTCTGAAATTTTTTTCAGTTTAATGATATTTCTAAATCTTGAAATGAAAGAATCTACAACTGTGAACTTGTTTCTTTTCTCCCGATATGCAAAGGTGTCAATAAGGATAAGCAATTAATCTATTTATAGGAATTATTGAAAATAAAAAAATTTAATTTGCTTCAAAACATATTTAAATAATAACCGCACTTTGTAAAAATGGCTTTAGAGTTTTATTTACAAATTTGCAGTTTTCTAGATTTTACCAAGTTAAGCCATGGAAAATTTGAAAAATCTGAAAAAATATAAATAATATTGCTAAAATAGAATTGAATCGGGGAAATTGAAAAATAAAAATGTAAATTCATATTTAAATATTATTAACTGCCATTAGCTAGAAATACTTATAGATCAAATTTAATTCTAGCTACTTACCGTTATGTGTCTGTATCTGATCAGTATATGTTACTTGCTCTATCGGTGATCTTCTTTTCTCGGAATGTCATTTGACTAATTTGACCGCAGTACATGCTTGATTTATAGAGGGATTTGACCCATTTGACCCATTTGACTGATTTGACCGTGATATTTGTTGCCTATTTACACGGATTTAATAATTAATTTAATATTAAAAATAATTATAATAATTAGGGATTTGACCGGTTTGACCCATTTGACCGATTTGACTTAGATTATTTTGTGGTCAAATGTTTTAAAGTGTAATGTGTAATATATTTAAGTTTATTATTATTAAAAACATCAAGGAGCAGTAATGGCGCTTCGAGATACCTAGAGCGCCTCCGATATTCAATACATTCCAATTTGCAAACTGTGCTTTGGAATTAGACTCCAGTAGCTTATACAAAGTTGAAATCTTCATATTGATTCTTTTTCTCGAAGTACAGACCAATCACTTATTGGAGGAATTGATGATAATAGTAGTTTTTGTAAGTGTAATCGGAGCTATCTAATGTAACAGTGATTGTGTTAGTATTGTAAACTGAACTCAGTTCTTGAATGGTTTGAGTACAGATGTTATCAGTCATACCAGTAGTTTTAAATTTATTGAAAACAAGTGAGCTGTAGTCTTCACTAAGATATTCTCTAGCACTATATGTAACGAAGAATGCATTAGGATCTAAATCTGCGTGCAGAATGCGAATATTCTTGATACACCTAATCCTTCCTCTGTTAAACTATATTAGAATAAAAATCAAAAAGGAATCTTACGTTGTTAATTTATCTCTAATAAAGACTGGTACAAGCTTGCAAATTGGAATGTATTGAATATCGGAGGCGCTCTAGGTATCTCGAAGCGCCATTACTGCTCCTTGATGTTTTTAATAATAATTAAATATATTACACATTACACTTTAAAACATTTGACCACAAAATAATCTAAGTCAAATCGGTCAAATGGGTCAAACCGGTCAAATCCCTAATTATTATAATTATTTTTAATATTAAATTAATTATTAAATCCGTGTAAATAGGCAACAAATATCACGGTCAAATCAGTCAAATGGGTCAAATCCTTAGTATCAGTGTATGCGGTAATTACCAAATGCTGCGGAACAGAAATACGATAGGCAAGAGTAAGTTATGATTCGATACGACACTAACAGTAAGTAGCTAATTAATTTGATCTTAAAAGTTTATGTAATGGCGTTATATTTTTAAATATGAATTTACATTTTTATTTTTCAATTTCCCCGATTCAATTCTATTTTAGCAATATTATTTATATTTTTTCAGATTTTACACTATGAAAGTCTCTTAAATAATTGGAAATGTGAGTTTGGAAATTATAGAAATTATCAATAATCTAAAAAGTTATTAAAAATCATTAGAAAAAATCAAAAATTAATTATATCTTAATTGAAAATGAAAATTTAAATCTCAATTATAAACACTAAATCACATTCAAAAATCTTCTTAGTCCCTCTATTGCAATTGTTTAATAGTATTGTAGAATTTATTATTATTCTGCTTGACTAAAGCATCCTCATTTAGAATTCGATTTAATCAAGTTAACCATATCGAGTGTTACTCACACTTAGATTAGCAATTTTCAATAATATTATTATAATACGAGGAATTAAACATTAAACAAGAATAAATTATTATTTTTATTTAATTGTTTACTCAATTTTATACTGCGATTATAATTGCCAGTTTATTGTGTCATCAGTAAAAACATATTAATTATATTGCTTCATATTGAATATAGATAATAGTAATGCATCTCCAATAAAAAATATATTTTACTATGGGATCAATTAATAATATTTAATAAAATCATTTAATTAATTTTATTTATAAATATTAGAAATCTAAAATATTTAGTACAGTATTGATCATTAAATTTTGACAATGAATAATATCTGTAAAACACTTTTTTCTATAATATTTAACATACAGCATTCTCTAATTATTAAAATTTCTATAACTATTTGAAGTTTTGTAACTATTTTATTATTATTCAGGATTTTGAATTAAAAAACAGGCAAAATATGTATTTATTTTTAATGATAAGGACATCAACATTTATAAAAAATATGTGAAAAAGTTTAAGTTAAATTAAAAATCAAATATATGAATAGGAATACTTATTGTGATATGCAAAACTTAAAATCTAAAAAGAGTTACTGTGTTGAAACACACTACATATCATTTCTTGTTTAGTCTGAATCATTCTTCTTTAACACCTTGTCTTTGTGTCGCTTTGTAAAATATCTGTCAACTGAAACTCTTAGTCTTAAAAGGTAGGTCCGCAAAAATATAAAAAATTTAGATATATTTTTTGAAACTTACATATATTGTGAATGACTCTGTATCTTCTGCTCAGACATTTTTCCATTCTTGATTAATTATAATTAATTTCACTTAATTTATAGATTTCCTATTATAAATTGTAAATGTTATTCGTGATGCATTTAAATTATTTTTTTAGTAATGATTATTGTCAATCAAAATTAAATGTATAATGTACCCATTAAAATATGAATGCTTTTATGCCTTCAAATTCTGTTAACGCAAATTTACTTTAGAATAAACAGCAGTTATGTATTCGACTATATTTTTAATGATTGTCTATATTAAATAAATTGATTCAAATATCTTAAATTAAATTACTGCCTACGACGATTTAACAAAGCAATATAAATTCCCTATAAGTCATTTGTAGGAGGGAAAAAAAATGGATAGAGAATCTTTTTCCTCAAACTACAAAGTATATAATTACTACTTAATTATTATTTATTATGAAACCATTATTTTCTCTGCTCACACTGAACTATCAAACTTTGATAAAAACATTAGTTTTAATATTTAAAAAATATATCATTAATTTTCTTAAATTTAATGAAAGATCTTATTAATAATAAAATAAAATCCTTTATTAGTCAGATTTTACATTTTAATTCAAATATATTTAGATTAAATAACAAATCTATTATTATTAGTTTAAATTAAATTTGAATATAATAATAAAATTAACCTTAATGAGAGTTATTAAATATTTTAGATTCCAATGAAAATGCTGCTGATTATAAACAATATGACCAAATGAGTACATTATTAAAGCGAAGGTGATAAATTATTGAGTAAAAGATAAAATAAAAACAAATATAATTGTTAAAACAAAAAATATAGAAATCACTACTTATAGGACCTGAATAATACTTATTATGAAACCATTAAGAGATTTCAATAATTAGACAAAAGCTTACAAAGATAAATCTTTTTTTTTTAAATTCTATATTTCACTCAGACACTACTCCTTAACTACTAAGTCTGGACTTCTTAACAAGAGTGAGTTATCATGGTAAAATCTCAAATCATATTTCCTTCAAATCTTAATCTGAAAAATTTACCCGAGATACGATCGATCGCTAATAAAATATTAATTTTTTAATTAACATTTTAAAATAATTGACTAATTACTTTCAAAAACATCCCAAGTATAATGATTCAAGTTATTTAAAACTATCTGAACATAAACATAATTTTAAATCCATTTTGTCTATTCTTTAAATATGCAAAGAAATAGACATATTAAGACTTAAATCTTTTCTCTGACATAATAAATTAACTATTATTGAATTTATCACTTATATTATTTTTAATATATAATAAATTAAATTCTATATATTATTAATATTATCATGTATTATTATTATAAAATTATCTAATATATTTGTAAGTTTAAACAAAAACCTTTCATTATTTTTTAATTTATACAGTCAAGAGTCAATATTTTTTCTATTTTTATTTTTATCAAGTTTTTAATTTATCTTCAAAAGATTAATATGGTATAACATTATTAATTAAGCAAATATATTTTTTGTAATTAATACAATTTTATTTCAAAAAATTACTGAACTAATGTGAATATATTTTTTAGTTTATATTCAATTTTATTTACTAATTCTTTTTATGTAGGCAATTTATTTGCATTAATTTAAATTTCAACTATTAATAAGAGTTAATAATACTTTAATTTTTCTAGAAGGATTTATATTTTTTAAAGATAACGTTTAACCATAGAATATAATTAAAATAAGTCAAATAAATTAAACTTAACCCTTAATAGTAAATACATCCTTAAAGTTCTATACTAAACATGTTTTCTCATAGAGTGAAAACTACATGAAGGACTTAACTTTACAAAAGATAATCATTTTGAATTTTACTTTCAATAGACCACTATAACTTATTTATTGACCCACCACATATTCTTATATTCATATATTATTCATTCTAACTTTAATCTTTAATTGTTTTATGAATCTTCGACTAATTACAAGGTAATCATTTTTATTTTATTACCAAGCAACTTAACCTTTTTTATTGACTACACAAACATAATTTTATAATCATATTACATTAGTAGTTGTAGTGTAAAATATTGAAGGTAAAAATAAATTTAAATTGACATATTCGCGATAAATTACAAGTAATTTCTAGTTCCTTAAAGTTTTAGATATTCAATCCTTTCGTCAAATTTAAATTTGAGTAGTCTAATTCCTTTTTTTTGACATAGGCCACCTTAAATAGCTTTCTGATAGGTTGGTAGTATTCGCGTAGTTCCAGTTGCCTTATTCTCTAGTCCAGCCAAATCATGTTTGTAATAATTTCTATTTATTTGTGACTTTTTAAGTCAAATATTCTATTCTCTCTTATTGTTTTTGAGAATATATTTGGGTCTCCTGCTGAGTTAATCAGTTCACAATTCTTCATATGATTCTAGTCTACCAAGACCTTGTGTATGCTACAGTAATGGCTCATGCCATAGTTAATAATAGTTTTCCCCTAACTTATTGCCATCATGGTGTCCATAACATTTTTAGTTAGGAATATTTTCTTCCTTTTTTATAGCTCATTTCCCTTCTCCTTGATCTCTTCACTTGCTTTTTTTGGTCTTACAAATTAATTTATATTCATATTTATTTTCTTCATGTTCTTCTGAACCAAGTCCCTTATTATTTCAGTGGTGTTGGTCTCTTTTAACTAGGTTACATTCCTTAAAATTTTATTGGGAATATCCCTTGGAGTTCTAAAGGCGATTCTTTTTAATTGTAATTCCATCTTTTATATTTCCTCCAGTTTCACGAATCGGGCAGCATTAAGGGAGTGTATTTGTAAATCATTAGAGATCTTATCTGCGCCATCATTATGGTGTCGCTGACTGTGCGGTTGTTAGAATTCGTTAGTTTCTAGTAGAATTCTGTTTTCTTTTTAATTTCATTACATGTATTCTTTAGTAGGTCTTGAGTGTTCAAACATATGTTTAATCCTAGGTACTTAGCTTTATCAGAATTTCATTTCTAAAGTTTCTTGAGTCACTCAAAAATACTGTCTTTTTCGTGTTTAGTTTTAAGTTGTGTGATTTTTCTATTTCCCTGAAACATTCTATTACTCTTCTAAACTATTACGGGTCTTTGATGTTTATGAGGATGTCATCCGCAAATGCGATTAGTTTGCCTTGTTTAATTAGCGATAATAGTTCTTTTTATGATTATAATGCATCTTATAGGTATATATTGAACAACATGGGTGATAATCTGCTTCCTTGTGCTACTCCTTGTTCTATTCTTATTTCCTGATTTTCAAAGTAATTTTGTTGTTCGAGTACAACATCTCGATTAGCTTGACTATTTCCGCGTCCTTCTGACAACCTATTCTTCCACTCAAAATTGATATAAGTTTGTCTTTCCAGACTGAGTCATAAGCTTTCTAAAGGTCTATTAGTAAGTACGCTTCTCTTTATTTGCTCTTCCTTCTGGATTGTTTGATGTGCTCGAGTAGTCTTATGAGGTTAATGTGGGTACTTTTACTTTCTTTGAATCCATTTTGGTAGTTTCCTGTTTACAGCAACCCGCTTTTGTTTCCGTTTATTTTGTTAATAATAACTTTTTCCACTATTTTTCCTAAGTGGGAATTCACTACAATTGGTCTTGTGTTGTTGACTTCTGGGTATGAATTCTTTTGGTCTTTGCTTAGGAGGATCAACCTTCCCTCTTTTATATACTGTGGGATCTATCCCTCGTTAATCCATTATGCTATTTTTTGGCATACTGTTTGTCGTATTTTCTACGATTTGTTCAAGATTTTTCCATCGAACCCATCTGGACCTATTGCTTTATTGAAGTTGCATTCTTGAATACTCTGTTCAACGTCCTTTTCCTCACAGAATCTCTTCATTTCTTATTCGTCCAGCATAGTTATGTCTTTCTTAGTTTACAACTTGTCTTTATTTTCTCTTTTATCTTTGAATAACTTGTTGTAGAACTCTACGATTTTCCTTGTTGTGTCGTCTCCTGCCTCAACTCTCTCGTCTTTGATCGTCAGTCCTTTAATTGGTTATTAGTCTTTTTGACTCTTTGTTAGTCTCTTTACCATGTGGATGAAACCTTTTAAGTCGTTTTTGTCCAAGCATTATTCTAAGTTGTTGATTGCTTCTCTCCATTTAATTTTCATTTCTTAAAATAGGTTTCCTGGTTTATTCCATTACTCTTTAGAACCATTCTGGTGGTTATTAATACCAGTTTTTTCCTCTTACTTGTTTCTCTATTTTATCTTCAAAACACTTTTGTATTGGATTATCAAGGTCCTTTAATGACATTTCTCTTCCTTCCTCAATGAATGTTTTCCAGCACTACTTTCTGATGTCTGTTATTCTAATTGTTCTTTCTCTGTCAGTTAATTTTAAATCATCATCTTAATACTTAATTTTAAGAGTTACTTGAATCAGTTTGTGGTCTGTCAGTCTAAGTTGACTTGTTTCCCATTTCAAAGTTTCTGTATTTGTAAAAATTTGATCTAGTTAGTTCCCTTTTGTGTGAGTTTCCACTCCTTCCGGAATAGATTCTTTCAACCCCTCTTTGTTTAATCTTTTCCCTAATTCTTTTATATGGAAGTTAAAATCTCCCATCACGATTATCCTCTGTTTTTGGCACTTTTACTTTAGGGATTTAATCATAAAAATCAGTCTGTTTTGCAGTTCTTTTACTTCTTCGTTCCAGTATGGTGGTATGTATGCTGTTATAATGTGGAGTGGGAATCCCCCCACGTTCAAAATGTTCCATGCTATGAATTGTTTGAGGGTTTTGATCGTTTTCATCTCATACTTTCCACTATTCAATACTAACACTCCTCCATTTCTCGCTAGTTGGGTTTGTGTTATGTTTTTGTTGTTGATTCCAACCAGTCTTTAGAGTCTTGTTTCTACTAGTCCTATGAAATCAGGGTTATTGCCTTCAATGTCTTTCATCATTTAATCTTGCTTCGGTTTTGAGTTCAATCCTCTGACATTCTGTAGGCACAACTTTATTTCTACCGTCTTCGTAATTCCTTGTCTCTTGTTACTTATGATTTACTCTCTCCTCTTGGTTCGCTACTTCTCCGCGAATCTTTCATTTCTTCTCACCCATCCTTCAGCTTCTCTAACAGGTTAGTAGAATTCAAGCTGTCGGCTATTGTCAATCTTGACCGGAAATTTGTTTATGTTTTTCCAATTGTTTTATTACAACTAAACATTCTGGTTTTGAAATGTTGAATTTTACGAATTTGGTTTTGAATTTTCAAAGTATCTTTCTAATGTTTATTATGAAGTTGTTCTCTCATCTTGGCCACTGGATTATGAGTAGACAGGCAGTTTCCTCCTTCCATTAGTCGTTTACTTTTCTGGCTCCATTTTTCCCGCCTCTTTTAATTGCTAGGATTTATCTTTATTTTTTATTTTTTTTAATTTATTAACAATAGGATATATTATAATATACAAAATAAATAGTAAAGCAACTTAAATAAATACAATAATTTTATGGACTTCTCAATAATAAAAGATTTAGATATATTTACAAAATAATCTCTATCTCTTAAATTTTTATGATCCTAATTTGAATCAGAAAATATTATAGATACAATTTTAATTTGCAAGATAATGTTTCAATCTCATTTACAATCGCAGAGTATTTTATTTACTATACTTTCTTAGTCTGTTATGATTCTAAATTTTTTATTATTTTATTTTTAATATTTATTATAGACTAACTATATATTTAAAGATTTTGCTCATTATTTTTTGAATTATAGTTATTCCATTTTTATTTCTATTTAAACTAATTACTTCGATGAATGACGATTTAAGAGATTTTCCTTTGTCAAAATTATTTAGAATACTGCCAATTGTTTAATGAGACTTTCAACTTTTTTCACTTAAGTCGTCTCATTTCCTTTTTATCTGCTTTATGCTTGGTTTTTTTCTTCAATTTTAACTATCACATATTTGAATTTTTATTAATCTAAATATTATATAGTTAATTTTCTGAAAATAAAATTATAACTAATCTTTTTTATCATTAGGATAATTCCTTGAATCAAGTTGTGAAAAGCTGAGTTTATTCTGATTTGATGAAATGAAATAGCTTACGCAGCCATTTAAGGTAAGTCTATGTTAGATTTAATGAATTTTCTCTATTTATAAGGGACTTGATAGCTTTTTTTTCAGTATATTTCTTGATAATTAATGCAAACAATATTATAATTAATGCTGTATTATTTGTTTAGTTTTTCCAAAAAATAATACTTGATCAAATTAGCTAATTACTATTAAATACCTTGAATTAATATTCAAAAGTTTATGCAGGATTCTCTTTCCCCCATTCTTTCTTGGATTATTTCTTGGTGATGATCTCTCTTTCACAAATTTAACTATTATAATTAATTTATTTATAATTAGTACTATTATTTTTGATTTCTTGTTTCTATTAAAAGGGTAAAAGGACACTTGCTTAAACAGATACGTCTAAATTATAAAAATTTAGCCTGCTAATCATTCGAGTTTGATCAATTGCTCTAGAATTGTCGATCTCATTCAATTTAATCATTTTAGCAATGCATGATTCTTATTTCAATACGTTTGAGTTCTTCTGTAAATGTATCATAGTGAAAAGGGCTTGTTTGGGAGAGGGGTTTTTCAAATTAGGTGTTTGGTAAGATTCTGGGACAGTATTCCTTGTGTCTATGAAGTTATATCTTCCTAATAATATCTATATTTATAATTGATTATATATTTTATCGATACATTTAGTTTGATTTAATGTTAATATATAGTGGGTTACTTTTAAATACTACAATATTCAGATCATTTAAAACAAAATTTAAAAGTACATTATATATTCATAACTATAGCAAATAGCAATAATGAGTGAGGAACGGGTTTATCTGGGGAAAATATAAATAATGCTGGATGTTACTGTTGGCAATAATTTTAACTATCATTTTAGTGATTAATATCGATTACAAATGATTTTTAATATACCTCAGATATCATTTTTAAATTTTTCATATTTATACATTAATATATTGACTAAATTAGCAGTAATATTGTCATATTATTCGATACTAAAATAATTAATGTAATCAGACAATTTAAAAACAGATAAACTGGCGTTAATTAATAATAAATTAAGCAATTAACTTTAAAATAAATTTATACACCCTGATAAATGCATCTATTACATGTAAACTGTTAATTTCGTTAGTTATTTTGATTATTATTACCTCATAGGATTCCAATTTACATACTGATATTTATTATTTTAATTACCACCCTTCTCTCTCTCAAATGTTTTGATGACTATTTTAAATACATTCTTTTACTTTAAGTGAATGACCCTAATAAGCTGCAATACTCTTGGCTAAGCACTCCATCTCTATAAAATGCAAGCTGTATTCAATTTAATATCAGATGAGTGAAATGTTTAGCCTAAGTTCAGTACTTAAAAGAAGGATGTATGCAGGATATTTATCACATAA
Organism: Oxytricha trifallax; assembly: GCA_000711775.1. Taxonomy (NCBI): domain Eukaryota; phylum Ciliophora; class Spirotrichea; order Sporadotrichida; family Oxytrichidae; genus Oxytricha; species Oxytricha trifallax. The sequence continues at coordinate 29,231 of ARYC01019395.1, read as the reverse complement.
AGAAAGAAAATGAGGACAAGTAGTGTTAATACTATAGTTTTATAATCAATGAACTATTTCTGTTTAGTTTTTCTTAAATAAGTTGATTAAGATATTAAAAAATATAAAATTATATATTATATGATGACGAATAGTAACACCTGTTTAATGCTTGGAGTAGCCATATTTAATTCAAGAGAGTCGATATTCCTAATCAAAACTAAAGGGCCTTTTTCTCCTAAAATGCCGTATTTCATATTAAAAGCATATCCTCAGGGACTTAATCAACTTCTTTCATGATATCACAATCACATAAATGCAATATTATTAAATCCGCTGTATTACTTAATTTTCATATTTAAAATATCGCATTGATGTGTTGCTTTATATAATAGTTGTTTAACCTTTTATAACATATTCATATTTATTAATGCTGCAATTATTTATAAATGAAAGACAGATCACTAGTGTAAATTTTACCTTGCATAGTATCTAAGAAAAGACTTGAAGAGTGCTTTATAGGAGTATTGCTCTAATTTGCTTTTTTAAATATGAAACAATTGACAGTATTTCTTCTACTCAAAAAGTTGCTGAATTAATATATTTATATAGTTCATATTTTATATCTATATGTTTTTATGGTACTTGACAAGAATTAATTATTAAAATCATAAAAATCGGCAGTTTATTTACTTTAAAAGTATTTATAATATGTTTTTATATAATTAACCTAAAAATATTATAAAACATTTGAAGTAAACGATTTATTAATATATTAATTTCTGAAATTAACTATTCTTATAATAATTATTGAAATTATAGACTTGAAGCTTGACTTTAATGAAAAGATATAAACCATTGATATACTGATGAGTATATTATTGTGTTTAAAATAAAGTATCTTTAATTCATTTAAATATATTGATTAAAATACTCGTCGTTTAATAATTTAAAGTGGTTTACACTAAAGAAGATAATTTAATCAATCATTAATTGTTTAACACTGACTGAAAGAATAATACATTTCTTGTCTGCATAAAAAAGTAAAAAGTTTTTTTCTTAGAACACTAGCTAATTAAGAAATTGAGTATAAATAAAGTATATTTACAATCAGAGTTAAGTCTTTACGAATGCTTAAGATGCCTTAGTGTGAATCAATAACATAAATTGTAGATGAAATTCAAAGTTAAACGCTAACAAAAAATAAAGACCTGATTCTATATAGTTATTGCTAAATTCATAAGAGTCAAAGCATATGAAATAGTCCCTTTGAGAAATACTAAAATTTTAGATGTTTTAAACGAATAGATGCCCATTTTAATTCTATTATTTAGGCAATCTTTAAAAGTAGACTCTATCATATATAAACTTTTTACTTATTTAAGTGAATAAGTCTTTACTATTTTCTTTATAACTAGTATCTATAATATTATATTGTCTTTTTATCAATTAATTGCTTATCTCTGATTTTTTATTTCAGAAACTTGCATGAAATTATAATTATTTATTGACTGAAATGTAAATTTTAATACAGGGATATATCTACATTACTATTTCTATAATTTTAAGAAGAATTCTCATCTTTTTAATTGAAATAAATTATTTTTATATTTAAAAACAACCTTTTACCCCATTAATGTTTAAATACTATGAATTAGTGAATTTCATTAATCATAAATGGTTACATATTATTATATCAACTACAATTTTAATTGACCAAATTTTATTAGTTTTGTGATATAATATTTTATTTAATGTCCTCATAAATGGTTTGTGACAGGAGATTATATTTGTTGCATTTGTGAGGATATTCAGTGTAAGGTAAATTTAACAAATCCTTGTATTTAGAAACAGAGATACAAATTCAATGATATGAGCGAAGAAACTAATTGCCTTTTGAAAATTATTTATTGTTTAATTTTTTAATTTGTGTATTTTTATAAATATATCAAGAAATAAAAGGTAAATTTTTGATAAATTTCATGGAACGTTTCTTTAATTTACTGTTGATAATTAGTTGTAAATTTAAGGGAAATATGAATAAAATTAAATTCTTAAATCCAACCACAAATGGGATTCATCTATGGAGAGACTTGAATAATTATCTCCTTAAACTTATTTCGCTCATTTAATTGAAATTTAAAAGAAATTGAGTGCTACAAATCAACACTTTTTCTAAAAAATAACTTTATAAAAATATGCATGACTTCAATATGAAATTGATTATTTTAAGAAACAGATTTCATTGCAGACACGATTAAGTGATTAAATATCGCAATTTCTATTATGTACCCTCATTGCTTCTCGATTTAAGTGAATCGTAATTCCTGTTTGAATAAAACTGAAGTTTTTCTTTGTTTATTTTATATGCTTTAATCCCCAAGTAAAAACACATAAAGAAATATTTATTTTCTCAATTAAAAATAAGGATTAAAACTGACATAATGGATATATAAGCTACTAATTTATTTTGGAAATTATGAATGCCAGGACTCAAAATTCAATAAAAAAATATACTATTTAGTTTTTCTTATTCAAAAATTATTCAAGCTATTCAACTTTTGACATTAAAAACATTATATTTATTGTACTACAGATGATAGTTTTGATGATGACTATGATATTGATGATAATGATAATGATAATGATTACTTTGGTAACATATTTGTTTTTTTAATGATAATGAATTTTATATGAGAGCTGTGTACGCAACAATCATATTAAATATTAAAGTGGAAAATCTATACAATTAATGGTATTTTGATATTATAAATAGATATTTAATGACAGATTTTTGTTATTTAGATTAATATTTAATCATTATATTCCACTTTATGTTAACCTAATTTAAATTTGAAATTCAGCAAGGTTAATTTATAGTGAATGAATGATTACATAATTTTCTAAACTATCATAATATCAATATTTTTATTATACAGACATTTTTTTGTCTTTTTTTAACTTGTTACTGATATTATATAATGATCAGTATCCGTGCTCCAGGAATCCACGAGACAAATAAACGAATTATTAGAGGGCACTGTGGGGAGAAAGTTTCAGGTGATGAGGATTGTAAGCAAGATGGAGACACACCAAGTTACAAATCCTGAGGATTGCAGAGTAATGGCAATACTAACAATCAGCCACCTAGAAATGGAACTTGCAGGAAAACCAGTATTCCAGATATTTGCTAACGATTGGATGAACATGTAGAGATATTACTTGGTGTTCAATTTAGAGCTTGGATTTGTGAAAAAAGAAATAGGGAGGTCAGGAATTGCTATTAAAGAGGAAGAGCTAGAAAGAGACATGGAAAAAAGAAACGATTTGATCTAGCAACATGCTAACGAGGACTTAGTGGCAGGATCAGCGGGTCTCAACCCATAAATAGACTATTGGGGTGACTTAGAAATGAGAGAGGGTTTGAATGCCAAGATTGAACAAGAATTCAAGAAGTGGAAGGTAGGATCAGCGAAATGGTGGAAGTCTTTTCAGAAGTAGAAGGCTGCCTCTTCAACAGAACTTCTAAACATGAGTTAGAGCAGAAAGGAGCATCTAAAACGATCGTCGAGCAAGAGGCGAATGGATTCAGTTAGGGAGATGAGGAGGAAAAGCAAAAGTATGGGAAATTAAAGAAAGAGAATGAAGAAGAACAAGAATAGATGAAAGGAAAACCAGATGACCAGAAGTGAGGGCGCTGGGAACCGCAATGAATATTGGGTTAAGTACTCTGAGACTCATTATAGTTTTGTACTGCAGTAATCATTCTACGCATTTTAGATATTTTAAATTACCCTAAGTTATTTACTACTACTACTACTGATCAGAATCCAGGACTTTAAACGAATTTTAAGAGAAATTTAAGTAGGAAAAATTTGAAAATATATTTATTTGAAATTTATAAACTATATCTATTATAAATATAATTAGAGTTAAAAAGCTAGAAAAATTCCAAAAATAAAAGAAAGGAACTATTGATAGAATATTTAGAATGCATTATGCAAAATACCTCATTATAAATTATAAAAATATTGCAATAGCAAAAAATTGTATCAAAAGTTTCCTGAATAGGCAGTGAAAAATTATACATAAAATTATCAATATTTTCTTAAGGCACTCAAATTTAGTGGAGAGAATCGATAAGTAACATATTATTTTAACTAGAAAGTAATTATATTATAGATTAGTTTTATTAAGAAAAAAAAGATTAATTTAAAGTTTGAGACAATAAAAATTAATAAAAGCATCACCATAAATGAGTGGAAAATATAAGAAATAAAATGGCTATATACCTCTAGAGGAAGTCATTCAAAGAAATCAGAAAAAAATTAGACTATAATTTTCATGAAAACTTTTAGATTATGGATGAATATGAAGAATATAAATTCAGCTGAGGAACAAAATTATGTCAAAATTTAAATATGTTGCTTGAATAAGGCAATTAATCCAGGTTAAATTGATGGGGAAATATTGCTTATTACAATATGGATATAGAAGTAATTAATCAAAAACATACAGTTTGTTGAATAAAAATAACCATGCACCACCAAATCTTAAAGCAGAAAGATTAAAATATTAATTTTGCACTATACAATAAGAAGGTGATCATCTATAATACCGCGAAAATTGTTTAAAAATTATAAAATCATCCATTAGATAAATGACATAAGAAGTTAGGTTTAAATAAATTATATAAACAATCGTGAACCATCTTTTTAATAATATTGTAGGAATATATTCGATTTGGTAAAATAAAATAATAATAAATTTAGAAATTTTTAAAATAGCGGCAGTTAACTTTTTGAAAACCTATACAATATGGTACTTGTTCGATAAATTATTTAAAATTAGCTGAAATTTATTATTGGCTGTACCCCTCTATCGCATCCTTAGAGGGAGTTAACACGACTTTAATTTTGAGTGATTAGTTTAGTTGAATTCAATGCCAAAATTAAAGTCGTGTTAACTCCCTCTAGGGATGCGATAGAGGGGTACCGCCAATAATAAAGTCCAGCTAATTTTAAATAATTTATCGAACAAGTACCATATTTTATAAGTTTCCAGAAAGTTAACTGCCACTATTTTAGTAATTTCTAAATTTATTATTATTTTATTTTACCAAATCGAATATATTCCTACAATATTTACTAAAATAAATTCAAGGTAAGCAAAATACTCATATATAGTTAATACTCATGCTAAAAAACATTAAAATATTGAAAAACAGATCAATCAAAGAGAAGCTAATTCCAAATTTGATCTGTAGAATGCAAATGCCATTGACTGGTATGACGAATTAATATTAATAACAGGGATTAATGCATCGAAAATATGGCGCAGATTAAACTTATTGTTGAGAAGTGTTACAAATTTATCCAAGATTATCTATGAGGGGAATGAAATTAGTAGTTAATTATATATTTTCAAGTAAACTATCTTAATTTTTATTCAGAAATAAACTTATAGGTCACACTATCCACATAGTTGGAACTAAATTAAATAAATAAATGAGGAAAGTTAATACCAATTATGGATGACTTACTAGTGAGTATCAAGAATATAAAAAACTTTGGGGGGGGGAAGTTTCCTGTCAAGTATATTTTTTATTATATATTTTTAAATTTATATATAAATTTTTTTAATTAATTATTTTAAATCATTAAATAGCTAAAGGATTATTGAAACATTTTTTAAGAGTTAAATAGATATATTGCAATTTTTATTTTCGAATATCATAACTTAAGATATAGAACGACATTTCTATTATAATATTTACTTAAAGTTATGAAAAAGTAATGAAAAATAAGATGATATATTAATGAAAACAATGTTCAACAGAACCAATATCTAGTAATACTTCATGAGCGATAGGTTAAACTCTTAAACTACAAATATGTGAAAATCAAAGAAAGCGTTTATAGTTGATAAAAAACAAAATTTCATTGAAAAAATAAATTAAAAAAAATAAAATTTTTTCTTGACAGGAAACTTCCCTAAAAATGATTTTTTATCATAAACCTTGACAGGAAACTTCCCCCCCCAAAACTTTATATATAAAGTCTTAAAATATTTAAAAAAGATAGAGAAGAAACAAATTAAAAAAATATACAGTAAAACCCCATGATTTTTTTTATAATTAAAATAGGGGGGGGTATTTTATAAATAATAAAGAATTTAATTATTATTGGCATAATATTTTGATGATTAGCCCATTTATTAAATCTATTGGCTTGAATAATTTTCAGGGTGTATATTTATTTTTACGCTAATTTTAATTGATTTTGGCCATTAGTAATAACATTCTTGATCATTTATAAATACCTCCTTATCTTAATTCTTTTTTAAAAAATCATGGGGTTTTATCTCCTTTTAGTTCTTTGAAATTAATTTAATAAAGCAAATAGTAGAAGGCAAAATATTTGGAAACTTAATTTATGTTTAAACAAAAGGGATTTACTTTAAATAATTGGGATGATAAATAGTTTTTATAAAATTTTAGAAAGTGTGACAAGATCTGAAATCCCAAAGAAGTGGACTAAAAACAAGAATGCATAGATTTTATTCTTAATACTATATAAATTTACACTAACTTAGTAAAATTTAATACTTTTAATAAAAAGATATTAAGAAAATAGAAGTACAACAATAATTACAGCAATAAAATCTGTGAGAGATATGCAAAGAATTACAACAAAAACAATGGCTTCAATAATTAGAAAAAAATTAAATATAAATCAAAAGAACATAAAAAGATTCATATCAAACTGTGAGTGTTTAATAAATTTAAGTAGATAAAAACAATAATCTAATTGTATAAGAAATTAATTCCAAAAAAATTTAGAAAATAATAATAATTAACAATAATTTAGATATATGGTGGGATTCAATGAAAAACTACATGAATTATGGCATGTGCAATTAATGTAGTATCTTCAAAATGATTTTTAATTGAATCACTTGTAATATTAAATGCTTATAATTACTCAGTACGTAATCTACTAGATCCTCAATAATTTTAAGAAATAAAAAGATAATTATTTTTGAATTGTCAATTATAAATAATGGGAAATGTCGAAAGTGAATTTATTGGACCAGATGATTAGAGATCTTGAATATCATGAGTATATCTCGGTTGTATTAGAAATATTCTGGGTAACTATTTTAAAAATTAACAAATTTGATGAAGTAAAGCTGAAAATTATACCACAATAAAATAATGAAACAATACTGTAACTTAATGCATTGAATATAGAGATGAGAGTGAGAAGAATACAAGCCTGTATTGTTAAAGGAAGAGTAGGAAAACTGTGAAATTTGTGAATAATTAATAGATGTGAAGAATATCAGAGAAAAAAACAGGGTCAATTAAAGAATTATATCTCTTGTTTTAAATTATATATTTTTCATGTTTTATATTTACCTTTAATTACTTATCAACTACTATCTTGTATTAAAATAATGACATAGATCATTTAAAAATGTAAATAATTAAATAAATAATTTGTATAGTAACATTAAAGAAGTAAATGTAAATGGTATTTAATTTCAAATTATCATATTGATATTAAGGGGGATTTAAGTCGAGGGAATAATTAATTTTTAAAATTCACCAAAAACCTAAGCTTGTGCCATAAAAATTAAATTTTTCCTTCCAATGAAAATCATTAAATACGTTTATAAATATGAAAATTTATCACAAAAACTTAAATAAAACTCCATCATAACAACTAAAGCAGTTCACTTATAAAATAATTGTCAGAAATTTCTTATATGCTTAAATCAAATTTTTAGCTTTTATATATTAATTGGTAAATCTTTAGAATATGATCGCATTATTATTAGGCTATATCATACTGCAATTTAAATCTTTCAAAATATTATTATTTGTCATTGTGATCATTTTCTAAAGATATATAATTTGATATAAAAAATAGAATTTTAGATATTTCTTACAATTTTTAAGTGAACTGCATTAGTTGTTATGATGGATTTGATTAAAGAATTTAAGATAAATTTTCATATTTATTGAGGTATTTAATGATAATAAAATTAGATTATTAATTGCAATGTAAGGTACCAGTTTCACCTAGCCCTTTCTAATAGAATTTTATAATACAATAAGCCATACTGTGGGTTGCTGATCGCAACGCATTAGGTGTGAGTCGACGGGGTTCAATCTGCTAGCTATTCGCTATTATTCACTTTTCGAGTTGGATTGGGTCCTAGAATTTTTATGCACTAGAAGAGCTACATGCTTGAGTTCAGTTTCCAAGGTAGTAGGGAGCAGGATGAATGTGGGTCTAAGAGTAATCATTCAAAAGTGAGAAGATAAGAACCATAAGAGTCAAAAATAAGGATTTTTCTACCACGCTGGGTTAGGTAGATGAAGCCACCACAACGAGAGAATAGGGATTATATTCTTATTAGCGGTTGGCCGGTAGGGTTTTTCATCACACTTACGCCAGTGAATTCCTCAAGCTCTGTTTTATCGGGTTATCTGGTTTATAAGGATGAAGCGATACAGAAGCGGAAATTGGTTTTTTGAAGTTTTTGAACTTTATGACTGCCATGCCACGAAATTGCCACATCAACTCACTCTTATAAGTCTACTTCACGACTATAATTGATGATTTGATTTTAGCATCAAACAGTGATATGTTAAAATTTAATTTGAGTTTACTCTTTAAATCATTATTGAGGGATTAGAGTATGAATTTCACAAGAAATTATAATAAAAATATATGTTATAATTTAATATAAAAAGTATTCTAAAATAAAGATTAGAAACAATTTTAATTTTATATCTTATTTAAATTCAGTAATAAATTAATTGCTTAATTAATTAACGATATTATTATAAAAAAAGCAAAAATTTAATTTTTTCTTTTGAGAAAAATTATATTATTTAGGCATTTAAAGAGTCTTATTAATTTTATTATTGTACGTGACTAAATTAAAAATCACCCTAAATTATATTAATATCTTCAAATTATCAAACTATTTTTAATAAAATAAATTTTTAAATTGTATTTTGAGAAATTTTATCATAAAAAATTATCTGTTAAGAGAAGTGTTCCTTATGATAACGAAATACTCATAAAAAGTTTCTTAAAGTCTGAAAAATTGTTTTAAAACTGTGAAATAATTGTGATTCTTTAAGTCTATATAAAAATAAAAGATAGTCTTTGAAATGGAAAGATTATGTAAATTAAAAAGTTATTAGAGCAGATAGACAAAATTGAAAATGCAGCACCAAAATTAAAAATCTAGTACCATCATAATCTGGTATGTCAAAATCAATTATGATAGCATTTAAAAAATTCTGGTTATATTAAATATTAATAAACTCAATCTTTGCTCCTAAGCAAATGAGTAACAAAGATCTTAACACATAAGGAAACAAACTTGTGATTTATACTAAATTCCTTTGTTATAAATATAAATTGCAATATTCAAGTTCTTCAACAACAAAAAAGTATTTTAATAGTGTTGAATCTAGTTTATGCTCTGCACATTCCACAATAAGATTATTTAAACAGATTGATTCTGGTCATTTATACGACACTGGACATGGATATGAAAACTAATACGCAAAGATAAAGACATTTTAAATTTTGTTATAGGAATTGATGAGCAAGTTTGTTAATTTAACATTTTAGGGTTTTCAAATAATCGAGAGAGGGTCATGAGAATTCTTGAGGTGACCTGTAATTAAAAATATCCACTTAATTTGGGGTCCCGTGTAAGAGTGTTAATTCAGAGCGCAAATTATATAGAAATTATTAAAAAGATTTTTTAAGATCTCTTTTTTAATATTTTCTTCTCTTGTATTTTTTCCTTGCTTTATCCTTGAAATTTTTCTCCCTAGAACTTGTCATATAAATTATTAAAATAGTATCCACTTCCAAAAATTCATCCTCTATTTTCTGTTTTCTTTTGATATTAAAAATATATTAGTATTTTATAGATAAAATCTTTACAATTTTTATCATTTCTTAAGTCAACCAACATTATTTTTTTAATTTCATAAAAAACTTCTTGCAATTATATATCATATTATGTTTGAAATTTTACCCATTTGATAAAATGAGGCAAAGGACGACGAATGCATACTCTAGAATATTGACAGTCGAGAAGAAAATCAATTTCAACACCAATTATCAATTAACAGAACATATAAAGGGATAGAACAGAGTACCGCAGGTATATATTTCCTTGATATAAACTGATTCTCCCATATTTATACATTTTGGTTTTTTGTACAAGTTTTCATTTCCTATTTTAATTGTCCTTCTTTACCTATACTACTACTAAATTGATATGTTTTAGTTTATCATACAATTTTTGAAATAATAACAATATAAAACTGCATCTTTTTAGGAAAAATCAGCATAGATTATATATTTTAATAAAATCCTTATATTCTTTAAATGAGCCTGATTGAGTTGTATTGTGACAAGGAGTACGACATCTGCAATTAAAGACTCGAAGCTTGGAGTGTACCACTAGGTTATCTTCTCTTAAATTTGCTATACCTTAGAGAATTTATTTTTTAATTTGATTTTTATGATAATACTATTGATAATTGATAAATATATTATCCGAAATAGAATTTAAACTATATTAATAATAGTTGCATGAAAAATAAAGTATAAAGTAAAAAGCTTAATGTCATGCCTTTTCACAAAGGAGAAGTTTTGAAGTTCTCATCAGCATATAAACCAAGCTCTTTTATTGAGAAAAATATTGTATCACTCTGTCACCTCAGTCAATTCAAGCATCTTTGGACTTTTATTAAACTTTTCATTTAAATTTACTTAGTATTAAGCATTTAGTACATTATAATAATATATTATGTGATATAAATCTTTAATTAATATTTCCCTTTGTTTCTTTTCCCAGGTTACCTGCTAAATTATTTTAGGATAGAATGAATTTGTGGGGGATTTTACTTAGCTTTGAATGTATCACACCGTTTATTTCTATTCAAGATAGTACTCATCGTATACCTTTATTTATTGTCTCTTATAAGTAACATTTTCATGTTTATAAGTGATTGCTTCAAATTAGGATTACTTACTCAAACCATATAATTAAATATTTATATTACAATAATTTATTATTTATAACATAACTTATTATTTATTAGTAAGTATTACAAAATAGCTGCATAATAGAATTGGTATCTTGTCTCCATTTGAAGTTGTGCCTATTGCTGAGGCTATTATTTTAACATACTAATCAATAAAATAGTGTTAGGTAAACGTGCCTCAGTGAATACAAAGGAGATTCAATCTACTTAAATGTTAGAATGCATTTAATGAATGTTTGTGCTATCATTTTGGCATATATAGATTGTTATAATGAAAATATAACAATTTAAAAGGAAATTTATTTATTTTTAATTTAATTCAGAACGATGAAAATATAGGTAGAATGATTTGTTCATATGAAAAAGTGGAAGTTCATTGTTGCCGCAACTGTAAGAGATTAATGCTACAAGAGTTAGACAACGAAAAGGAAATAAACATTCTTAATTGAGTAAAAGCAATGTTGCTAGTTACAGTTTCTTATAGATTTAAAAATACTTGTTTTAGAACTATTCAATCTCAAATGGAAGGAATTAAAATTTAAGAAAGTATATTTCAAAAAACAAATTGATCATAATTTTTTGGAAGAAAGATATAGAATAAATTATTAAAATATGAGAGATGATGTCAATAATTCAAATCTTCAAGTGAGATATAACTAGTGGAAAATTCGATATTACCACAATTGTCTAATTTTATTAGAAAAAAGTTGCTAATTAATCAACTATTATTGTAAAGCAAGAAGTATACATACCCTGTATATAATTTGTATTTAATTCAGATTCATTAATTTTCTTAATTTCTTGAGTTTATTTCATTTACCTCTTATAATTACAAGATTTACAAATAATTACAACAATTTCTTGAAGGTTTCAATGTATCGAGTGAATAGTAAATAATTTTCAAATTATACAAACTTCATAGGTATAGAGTACTAAATAAGTAATTCATTAAATGTAAGGTGATTACAAATGTCTATTGTTATTTGTTTAAACAAAGTAAAATGGCGCTTATAAGTTAAGTATGACAATCATACTCGATATTTCTTCTTATGATTGAAACTATCAATTGATTTAGTCCAACAGAATTGAAATTTAAAGTATAATGTAACCCACAACTACAGTTTATAAGTATTAACGTAATGAAGAGTCTGATTAGTAACTAGTCATACATTTATATTGGTTGCCAATCAGACATAATTGATCATTCCCCAGTGACAACAGTTAATGGTCACAGGACTTAAACCAAATTCCTAAGTTTTTTTACCTGGTGATCATACCATTACTGCTTGGTCACTGATCCAAACAATAGATTATTTTAAATCTTAATTTATCCTGCAAACTATTTTGATACTTAATTTGATTGTCAAAAATGAAAAGTTATTTAAGCACAAATAAATATATTTAGTTACTTATTGATAAAATGTAAAATAGCAAAGTAAAAACAGCTGTATTACTTCTCCATTAATCTTCATATTTATCACAATTTAAAAAAATGTAGGTTGCTATCACTTTACTATTAAGTTTTTCAGCAGATTCCATATTTCACTCCAGTATCACATTCACCAGCTAAAAACTTAGAAAATATAAATCTACAAATATGTACCATGAAATATTGTTTTGCTAATGAGAGAGTGGTAATTTTCGTTTTCTTTGATTTAATTATTAATCAAATATTCATAAAAGTAATTTGTGAATAAAATTATCTTTAATAAAGATAAATTTATTAGTTAAATGATAATTAAGTAATAAAAAGTCGCATTGTAGATCTTAATTCAATTATTTTGATTTTTAATGACAAAAAGAATTTAAAAAAATTACAATTATAATCAATAAAGTTAATTTGGATCATTACCTTAAATAAATGATTAATAAGTGAATCATAATAATTTGCTTCTAATATATTATTATCAAATTTTAAGTTTTCTCAACAATTTAATATTAAATACAGTTAACATTTTTAATTTTAAAAGTTTTCATTAAATATATCTTTAAATCAATAATTTAAGAAGATATTATAATGGATTTTTCAATTATTAAAAATGACTAAAGGTAATTAAATGCAAATTTGTGAAACAGTGTTGTTTTAATTGTAATAATAATAATAATATGATCACATTGAGGTCTCTGATGACCCCCGATCACTAATATTTTTCAATATATATAAGGGTCTAGCCCTTTTGATTAGTTAATTTTGTTTGTGAGTTAGTTAACTTTGGACTTTAACATAATTCACAAATCTATCTTATTTTTCATCTTCTCTGTAAATCTCCTGTGCCACTCTTTTTTCTTTTTCTGTTCTTTTCTTTGTCTTTTTCTTATGTTTACCTGAGGTGGCTTAGGTTCCCTGGATTGCTCTTCAACGAAGTAATCTTCAAAGTTACTCTTAAATAGAGTGTTGGTGAGAAGTACTCTCCCCTGTTTACTTCTTAGTTCAACCTCTCCTCGATATAGAGGGCTGAGTTAATTAATCAATTGGATTTCCCATGGTTCAAAATTATGGTACTTATTTTTGTCATGGGCTGTTATGAGCCTTTAAAGAAGTTAAAATCTTATTTCTTTGGGGTCGAAATTTTAGAATTTACTTAGTAATAGTTTAGTTTGAACTTCTTTAGGTTGAGTATATATATCCTGATTGATAATGTATTCCTCTTTCATCTACTAAGACTTATCCTAATGTTATTTGTTTGTCAGAAACTAGTCAGTTTCTGATCTGTTAATGGTAGTCTATTTAGTAGTCTTTTCCCTATTTAGTAGGTTTTTGGGTGATTCTCCTTGTATCTTATCTGTTTTACTGATTGATTATTCAGGAATCTTGTTTATATTTTTGGGTGATTCTTCACATATCTTATCATGAAGTAAATGTGATTCCTCAATTATCTAAGTAGTCTATTTAGTAGGTAGGATTTACTATTAGATAGTATCTGGAGAATCTTGCTAATTCTATATTAGTTAGGAGGAAATTTTGGAGTTAAAGAAAGATGGCTTCTTTTGAGTAAGTCCTGTTTGTTCCTTAAGTTTGGAGGCTCTAGTTCTGAATTCCCATTGGTTGGGGATTTGTTGAAGGGGTTTCTGGGTGTTGTTTTTAGAAGTATTTTGTTTGTACATATTGCCTTCTGAGGGTTGATTCTTGATCTCCTTCCCCTTTGCCTTAAGAGGGTTGGTGTGATATTAGGGTGGTAGACTGTTGAAGATTTGTTAGAATTTTTACCCTTAGTTGTAGGTGGAGTCTCTGAGTGAAATATTTGGATAGGTTGGGACATACCAGTTGTGTCCGTTCCAATGTAATGTTGGTTGGTTTAGGTGTCTTTATTCACTAGGTATTCTCTGTTTCTTGGGGTGGACTCCGTACCAATTGAAGGTCTGGTCTTAATGGTTTGGTCTTCCAAGTTAGTATTTGGCGTTGTGTAATCGTCAAGCCTTATGTCTGATTCCTTGAACTCGTATTCTGAGCTTGTGTCTGATGAGTAACCATCTGATGATTCGCTATCAGTTTCCCAATAGTCTGAGTCTTGTCCAAGTTCTGCTTAGCTGTACTGTGCTAAGACTTAGAGAGAGTTGGCTGCCTTATCTCTGTGAAGAGGGGCCCCTAGATTGAGTGACTTCTGGTCGGGGACTAGGTTCATCTAATCACGTTCCTTTTAGTATCAATCTAATTTAATAATTCTGTTTTAATTGTAAATGAAATTTTTACAATAACTATTCATATTCTCTTAAGCTGCTTCCTCTTACTTCTTCAGGTTTTTTTGTTGAATATATATTTTTTCAGTTCAAGCATCTTTTTTTACTCCCATTTCTTTGTCTTTTAGTATTTTATCCTTCTTGGCATTAAATTAAATAGTTATAAGGATAGAGTGACCCACAGGGGCCCGAGGCTCGAGACTTTCTAATTGAGCTTTCTACAACACTAAGGCCTGCTGAGGGTAGGCAGGGGGTTGCTGGGTTCACCGCATTAGGGGCCAGTCGGCGGAGTTCAATCTGTCAGATCCTAAACTCCTCGAGTTGTCTGCACGCTAAGGATTTCCCTGCATTAGCTACCTGGGGTGAGTTCAGCTTCCTAGGTAATAGGGAGCAGGATGAAGGTGGTGCTCAATCTTCAATAGTGAGACGATGAGAACCATAGAAGCCAACGATAATGATTTTCCTCCCACACAAGGTCGGGTTAATTAGGCTATCTCAGCAGCGGTGGAACCTGGTAAGAGTTTTCTCCAGACTCCCCTTTAATTGTTTGCAGGTAGCAGATGTCTGCGAGCTCTGCGGGAGACACTCCTAGTCAATAGCTAGGCTCTTGTCTAGTATGCATATCGGTAGAGGGAGAAGTGGAATGGGGGCGAAGTGGTTTTTTGGAGTTTTTCTAGTTCACGACTTGCCACGTCATTGATTGCCACGTCAACTCACTTCAGATACGTTTACGTCACGACTAAAATTGATGGTTTGATTTTAGTATTAAACAGTGAATTGATAAATATTTAATTTTAAGTATAACTCGTTAATCATCATCCTTCTTGGCTCCCTGAATTTATACGTTCTTAAAACCGATTAGTCAATTAAGAACGAAGATTTGTAGATAAGAATAATTAAATTAAAAAAATAATTATTATTGGCGTAAATTAATTATGTTTGTGTTAATTATAAAAACCTTTGGCCTGATTAATTGTCTCTATAAAATATACCAATCAGGGTGCGTTAATTTTTTAAAGCCTAATTATAATTAATTTCAGCCAATTATATTTATATTTTAATTTATATTCCAATATTCGTTCTTAATTGATTAATGGGGTTTTACTTTGATGATGTTTCGAATAGTTTGGGGATTGCCAACTCTTTCTGTTGTATTTCTCATAATATCCCCTTTGTACTCTCTCGATGTGATTAAGCATTATTCGACCTCATTTTCTTCCCTTATATCTCTGAATATCAACTCTTGCTCCGTTACAATTAGTTCCATTTACATTTCTGCTACATTCTTCTGAACTAACTCATCCCATACAACGAAATGTGAGATCATGTTCATAATTTAGAGTTCTGTTCTCTTCAAGCTCTACTAACCATAGTGTTTCGTTAATACTCTCTCTCATAATCTATTAAATTTTAATCCGAGACTAAACAATCTACAGTTCCATGATACTAACCACTATATTTAACATAAGACAGTATCTCTGCATGCTTGTTGTCTAGTCCTTGGCAAAACTCTCGAAGAAAGGTTCACTTTGAATTTTCAAAAGTTAGTGGTTTTTTATTTCGATCGTATATTTTTTTAGTAAGTATGTTATATAAAATTTTTAATCAACGACATTAATTACATTTGGCTTAAGAAAAAGCGTCGAGTATGAAGTTATTTTAATTAACTATAATACTCATGACATTATTAATTTTTAATTAAGATAAAGCATCGAGCATGATTTTTATCTCGAATTCTAGGCATTATTAAATAGAATAATTTTAATAATTTTATTTTCAAGAAGGACTTGAGCCTAATGAATTTTATAAAAATATTCACAAATATTATTTAAACGATTAAATTCTCTATGGTTTTATATATTTAAATCATAAAATTAGTATAATTTTACCTTGATAATGTAAAAAATATTTCGATCAGATGACATCTTAAAATATATTAATAGATTATCTTTTTATAGATAGTATCATAAAATATTAAAATGACTTTATAATTGAATATTAAATAGATTTAAAAGAATCGAATTCTATAATTTTAAAGGTTATCAATAACTTATTAAAGCACAAGGCATCCCCCCATCTCCTTTTTTTATACTAATAAGCTGAAATTTTGAAACGGCAACTAATTTTAATTTTTATATATAAAGTTATACTATATTTTTAATATTATAAGATTGGAATTATTTACGCTTATTGTTTTAGAAAGGGCTAGAATTTTAAAGATTTTATAAAATTAAAAATTATATAAAATAGAAGAAAGTAAAATAAACATAATTAATCGTTAGTTTTAGCTTAATAATTCAATTTTTATCATGATCTTAGGCGTGTTCCTACTAGCCACTACTTCTTAGAATGCCTTCTTTCGAATCTCTTAGTAGGCTATATATTTTTGAGATATATAGCAGATAAAATAAAGTGCATTTATATAATAAAATCTTAAGATCTTTGAAGTCAATTATGAAAGCTCTATAGTGCATTTAAAAGTATTTTTTTTTAATGAAAACAAATGTATGTTAAATTTATTTAAAATGCAAGGTCATCATTTTTTTCAGATATCTTGTGATTTTAATATCTTTAGTAAGCACTACAAACAATAAATTCATTGCATAATTATAAATAAAATTATGTACCATAAATAATGTGATCTTCCATCATTTAGTGCTCCCCAAGCCCTGTATTCAAATTCTATTTAAATGTCAATTCAATAAACACTCCTATTATTCAAAAGCTACTGATTTTTAGTTAATAACTTATGAGAGAGATAAATTTATTTTGTACCATCCTTTCACATCTTTATCTGTTAATATGGAATTTGCTGGATTTGCTAATCATGTTTAAAATATATTTTCTTTGCCCTTGAAAGTAAACGAGTCAAGCCATAATCTAAAAAGCTTTCTATTTTTAAGAATTGTGAGGTTCATCTTTACATGCATTATTAAGAAATTATATGTAAGGCTATTATTGAACAGAAGGCATTATTATTAGCTGTCATTGAATAAATATTAAATTAAGATCATCTTCTTTCATATCTTAAGAAGATATTATATCAATGAACATCTTAACTAAAGTATTAGCATGGGAGTTGACTATTTATATAGTAAAATTTTAATGATTAGCATTTGGAATTCGAAGGATTTTTTCTTATCTGCTTTCATAAACTTACATAATGAATACATTTATATTAATTTCTAGGTCTTCTTTCTTAAATCATAATATCAAATCAGATAATTACCAATAAACGACATAATTGTTTAAGTTTAATTATAAGTTATGTTCGTTTATGCTACCCATCTATTCAAAAAATATGATACAAATGAATCCAAGTAATACAATTAATTGCAAACTAGCTACGCTTGATATTTTAATGTTAATCATGAGATTATTTAGAAATTGATAAACTTAAAGAGCTGTGTAAACAATGATCATGGTTATATTGACGGATTAATAAAATTAAGATAAATTATTTGAAAATTGTTGATTTTAAGAATTTTATCGATATTTAAAAGAATAATCTTGAATAAAATAAAGAAGAAACACTAAACAGATTTAGTGATAGTCCATTTTCCTTAATAAATGTCAACATTATTACAAAAATATGTGCCTTTTCCATTTCTTTCTGTTATTCTGTGAATATTTTCCCCTGTGGCAGTAATCATTTTAACTAGGTACAACATCTGTAAATATAAAAATATAGATATGTTATACTTAACTTATATTTTTTTGAATGGTTTGGCATCTTCTGCTCAGACATATTATAAATTTATGGGTGGGGGAAGTTTCCTGCAACGGTTTATGATAAAAAAAAATTTTAGGGAAGTTTCCTGCACTTTCTTAAAAATTTTGTTTATTATTAAATTAATCTTTATAACAACCATCAACCAACTTTCGAACTATTTTTTTGCTAAATTTATACTTAATTTATCAATCAATTAGTCAATATCTCTCTTTAGATTCCAACAACTCTGACATATTTAATCTGATATTTATTAGTTTCTGGATCTTAACCATGATATTTTCCTCTCTGTTCTCATAGAAAATCCAAGTAAAGTATCCTATTGCTATTGAAATTCTAATTCAATTTATCTTATTCTTTCCATTCCTACATAACGTTAGACTTTATTTTCTTGAAATACTTATATGATGTATAAATATCCTCTTTATATTAATGAGTCGTAAAATATTGAATTTTAAATTTTATGTAAAATTTATTAAATTTTACATAAATAAAAAAAACGGCAGGAAACTTCGTCGAGTGCAGGAAACTTCCCACCCCAAATTTATTATTCTTAATCAAATTCTTATCTTATACTTAAATAACTATAATTGAAATGTATTTAAATTATGATTTTATAATCTTATTAATCTTGAGTGCTCAAATTCTGCGTGATTACATTTTTAACTATTATTGTTCATATCTTTATTCGTGTAATTATAAAATATCAAGAAATTAGATTAATAAAATACTTAGACTATAAACTTGAATATTTTTAATTTCAATTGTTAATTATCCTCAATGAATAAATGGAAAAAGTAAATTTCTTCTATTTCAGAAAGAAAATTTCAAATATCACATTTACTTCTACTCTAAATGATATTGCTATTCCCTTTTTCTATAACTTCAATTTAAAAGCAGAGGAAATAACTTATAAGAGTAAAAAGTAAAATAACACTTTTATATTCCAAAATACTGTTTTATTAATTCAAAATAAATAATTAATACCGTATTAATAATTTATAATTAATGAGATTTTACCGGAAATTTTACACTGGTAAATTTATTTTTAAAAATAATTTAAAAATAATTTTTAAGCAATTTTCGCAAGGGTTTTAAAATACAATATTGTTATGGTTATATGAAGCAAAATTTAAGAATGTAAAGACCAAATAAACATATATAAAAAATCTAAAAATATCATTTTCTAATGTACAAAGAGATATTTAATCGTATAATATTCACTCTTATAAGGATTGTTTATCAGTTGCTATTTGCCATTTAATACAATTATTGGTAGAGTCTTATAATATTTATAGATTTCTAGTTGAAATTAATTTGAATGAGTAAATTTAGAATATTTTGTTGTTAGATATTTAAATAACATATATTTACTTCAATTAAATAACTTTATGAAGAGTTATTGTTAATTATTTTTATTTACTTATAATTTGAATTACTTTTCCAACAGCTTAACTCGATAAATTTTAATAAAATAATGTAAAAACTAGTGAAAACGAAAATCAAATATAAATCCAACTTAATTATTTTATCATCTTAGTAAGCTTGTCATCGCAGAACTCGAACATGGCGAGAATGTCGTTGATTAGATTGTCGCGGGTCTCCACGTACTCCTTTGAGTATTCCTTCTTTCTCAACTCATCTGCCCTCTCGGCGATCACCTTCTTGTACCATTTGGCTAAGTCATCCACCTCTTCGCTGTTACACTGACTGATGAGGCTCTCCATCACCTTCGTGGGCAGGTGTGGGCACCTCTTGTACATCTTCTTCAAGTAGCTCATGATTGCGTCCTCGGATGTCTCAACGAAATACTTCATTTTCTCCTTGATCTCAAATATCCTTGACTGTGGGGAGGTCTTCCTGTACTTGGCGGGGTTTGCCTTCCTCATTGATTCTTCGATGTCGTCCTTGAAATGCCTGATCTCGGAGTGCGAAGCGGCTGCCACCTGCCAGTGCCAGGCCATCATTGCCTCTTCCTCATGCATGACGGGTGCACTGGTGATCTTCATCACCTCGTTGATTCTTGGTAGCTCAGTGTACGAGGCGAGCTCAGAGCGGTACAGATTTATCAGTTTTAGTCTTTCATACGAGCTGAGGAGCGATTGAACGAGCTCAGACTCTTCCCTGGTAATGGTGGTCATCTAGGCATCCTTGTTTTTCTTTTTCTTCCCATCACGGGCTCTCTGTCCTTTGATGTTGCAGACTGCCTTTGCCTCAATGTCCTTGCGACTGTCACTTCTCATGCCGAGCTGCTGTTCACTGTGTGATAATATTGGCTTGGGTTCCATAGGCTTATTTGACGAGTTGCGATACAGTTTACTTCCCTCTCGGTGGAGCTGCTTGCGATCGCACTTTCTTTCCATATTTCTCTTGCTCCTGCATGGTCTCTGGTTGTGTTCATTCTCAATGATGATGTATCCATCAAGAATCAACTCCCACTCTCTAGCGAATGCATTTAACTTTTTTTTAGGAGGGTTATCTTTAACAAGAATACTATGGCCAAGATACATGACACCTTCTAACCATTCATCTTCCAACTTGCTATCTTCTGTCAGTGCGATTGGACCTTCTTCGGCACTGTCAAGGATGTACCACACACCTTGCCATTTTACAATGATGCCTGCGTGAAGTTCCTCGATTGTCTCCTCCTTTCCATCCTTTACCACTGTGCTTTAAGACATCATCTGGAAGAAGTAGCGAGTATGATTATCTTCTGAGTTCAGGTAAGTGATAAGCCCTCCTTGCTTGCGAGCTTTCACACTTCTCATTACCTTTCCTGTAATAACTTCCACCATATGATGACTGAGCCAGCTGTTCTGCGATGGATCATAGATAAGGTGCTTGAGGTTCTTGAGGGAGTACCCATACTCCCACTCCATCTCGGGTCTCCTTTACTTTGACATGTGAGTCCTCGAGAGATAGAGCTGTGTAAACTTGAAGTCTTGATCAAAGAGTGGCCCCCCCCACCATCATATTGACTGCGTGAATGAGACAGGCGTTGCGTGACTGATCTTACTTACCAGGGTGCCAGAACCCTTCCTTGAACACATCTTGCCTGGGAAGTTGCTTAGTGCCTGGGTCATACAACGATATCTCGTCCATCGAGGTGGCCACCTCCTCAATCCTTCTTTCCATGAATTCCTCTCTGGTCTCAATCTTCATCTTCGAATAGTCAATATCTTCAAAGGCGTTGTAGCCGCAGTTCCTAGCCTACTGCTTCCAATACTCAAAGTTTGTGTAGGTTATCTCATAGTCTTCGAGCTCTACAAGGAGACCCTCTGAAGTATCAGTAGGGTCAGTATAGTCGTCAGTTAAGGTTTCGTCAGTAGACTCATTGGAAGCCAATTTCTACATGATTTTAAATAGTGCCCCCACTTGCTCAGGAGATAGCTTTGCGATGGCCGGGAGAACGAGTTTTGCAGGATCTTATTCTAGGACTGGATTCCTTTCCTCCACAATCACAGTTGGTACTTGAGGCACGATGGTCTGGCCAATGGGCTTGCTGCGACCCTTGTAGAATCTGTTCCATTGCACGGTCTTGAGTAGTTCTGGCTTGTTAGCATCGATGTAGTCTTCAACCATGTCCCAAGCGATGCTTCCTTCACAATATTCAATTGGGATCCAGTCACGATCCTCATCTTTGCAGTTCTCCCAGCTCACGAGAACCTTGATCACTTCATCCTCCATCTTAGCACCGTGGACGGCAGCAATGTTGTAGAGCTGCTGCTTCTTCTTTCTCTTCAAGGTGAGCACATGCTTTCTGGGTTTCTTCTATTTCTTGGGTTGGGGTTTTGGTGCCATGCTTTTAAACTAATCAAATTTTTAATAAATGTGTGAAAATAAAATAATTAGGCCGTTAAATAGCCAATTTTAATTATGCAATTGCTGTTTTTTAATTTTTAATACTTACTTTAAGTATTTTTACATATGCATTTCTGACGAATTAGTTTTGCAGACGAAGTCACGGAAAAATCTTCGCATGATGGGCAGCCAGGGGCACCACTCGATTCTCCATGTTTATATCTACGGAGATGGGGTTTCCGACTTAGATAAGTGTCCCAGGGGCCGAGATAAGTGAGCATCTTTAGTGGGGTTGACATGCTGTACCTAGACATATATTATTGAAAGTCCCAAAACCACCAATGCCCATCAGACATTCTACATGCTGAGGTGATCCAGCGCAGCAACCAGGGCCCCCAGGAAGCCCTTCCTGAGCCACTGCATATCCATGCGAGAAATCTTGGCCCCGAGGTGCTTGATGTATTCTGTCAGCTGCTTTCTAAATAAGCTTAAGAGATGAGCAATTTACTTTGTGGAGACTGGGTACTAGCCTGGGTTGAGGTCTGTACTCTTTATCTATCGAAAAACCTACTCTACAGGTGCCATTGCAAATTGATAAGGCCCCATGAATAATACGGGAACGCTTAAACGCTGCAGCATTGTAGTGGTGTTGGAGGCTCTGTGATAGGGCGCATTATCAAGCATGACAATGGTAGAACTGCGCCAGTTTGAGTCTTAGGTATCGAGGTGATCAATTAGCCCCTCAATAAAGTGAACAAACGTGGAGGAAGTAGTATAGCCATGAGATACGCTGAAGTACATGTTGCCAGAACTTGTGGCAGCTGCCGTGACGGTCACTCTATTCATACGTTTAGAAGAGGATCTCATCGTATGAACATTTGGGGGTGCCCACGAGTAAGTACGAGAGTCAGTGCATTGAATGATGGATTCGTCCACATTAATTAGCAACTTCCCATCGCACAAGGCATTGACAAATGCACGTGCAGCTAGCTACCGCTGGAGCTTTGCCCCCATTTTATTGTGATTGGGAGTCATAGGGTAGACCTTGTTGTATGTGAGGCCCAAATCATTTTTCAGAAAGGCACATAGGCAGTGTCGAGATATGCTGATGCCTTTAAACCCTCGCAACTGCTGTTGAAGGTTCTTAATAGTGATCACAGTCGTAGTGTCAGCTATCACTCCCTTAATGAACAACTGAATGTCTTCAGGAATGGCTATCACATGCCTTCCCCTTTAAGGCAGGCTCCCATGAATAGCATTTCCACCACTGTCGTGAAGCAATTGGAGCACACATTACTTGCTCACCCGCAAGGCCTGAGAGATTGCCTACGGCGTCATTTGGTGATCTTTCATAAACCAAGCCAAGTTTCTCTTGCATTGATACTCTTATGCCATCAATGTTTGACGGTGCTGCTTCTACATTACTCAACGATTACGTGACCTGCAACATCCTAAGTTCATTTGTGGAGGGTCTGTCATTTCATAATTGGTGAATGAATCTACCTACTATCCAAACAGGCCCTCTTTCATGTCGTGGTCACGATAGCTAATAAGACTGTCATCAGTAGGGGCTGACTGGAGGTCAGGAAAGGCAAAGGTTCGCGCTCTTTCAGCTAGAGCTTGTATCTCTTCCACAGAGAGTGCACTGCCCAAAGCCTGGTGTTTCAGTATAAGCACTTTGGCAAGAGCTTTTGGGTCACATGTATAGCACAAAAAGTCCTTGAAATTTGCTTCACATTCTTGTGCGCCCAAGCTATTCTCATATAGGAGATCCTCTGACGAATACACATTGACCTAAACGTCTGATTCTGTAGGTATCAGGTCATGAATTAGGGTGGTAGTGATAAACTCTTAATCTTTCCTTGCCTTGGGGTTGTGGTTTTGTTGTGTACAATCAGTTTTTCACACCTTATCAGATTTCTCAGGCTTGGGTGTCTTCTTGTTTCTCTTCTTCGGGGCCATTTCTACCTATGACATGCTTGCATTGCTCTAGTGGATTTCGTTTGAGGGGTTGGCCACCCGCTCAAAAGCTAGTTCTCTTTTTCTATCTTCTTCATGTTTTTCCCCTAGTGGACTTTCATCTTTAAAACGAGGAATTATTAATTTATTAAATGGAATACCTAAAAGTACTATTAGAGATTCCTTAACCTACAAGGCCTTTACTCATGATTCTCGAGTAAGTTCACAATTAGAATAACTAAATTTAATGTAGGGGTAGCCACAACTGACCTATTTGGACGTGCAGACCAAGCTTACCAGCAAGAGGGACATGCATCTATTTCTCACGCAGGACGGCGTGGCTCACTTGCCCAGCCTAAAGCAGACCAACTCATACTTCCTCAATTCTATCTTGAGGGGCGATAAGAATGTAAGATATTTGTCGAAGATCTCTCTATCATTTCTTCTGAGTAGTACATCAGAAGGGACCAGGTGAAAGTCTCTGCCATACCATATCTCGAGGGCCTCACGGTGGCCAGCATGCTAGAGATGGCAACATAGCATGAGGAGGTGCTCCAGTTCCTCCCAGACCCCCGCGACTGGAGGAAGCTAGACAGGCAATGGTTAGGGGATATATTCAACACAGTCATACCTGACCAGCTTAAGGAGCGAGTCGATTTAGCTCTTCAGAAGAGGAGCGCTCGCCAGATTGAGCAACGACAGTTAAACGTTACAATGCGACCTGAATTCGCTGATGCTTTGGTGAGGTGCTTAAACGTTCCCCGTAAGTACATCCATGTTAAATGACTTACTAATAGAGGGCAATGGTCGTGCAGTCTCGACGCTTAAGCAAACGTCCAAAAGGAGACGCACCCGCGAAGAGCTAGAGGAGACTAAGGATGAGGAGTTACTGCTACGCCAAGACAAGCACGACTACATGCTCCAAGTGAAGAGACTCAAGATGGACTATGCACAAATGCCACAGTAGCGACAGTTGCCGCGAATGTCGGGCACCATGAGTGAAAACAGACAACCAATGCCGAACCAGGAGAGCTACCCATTGTAGTCGCAAAGTCTTAACAAGACACTCTTCAATATCTGATGCTGTCTCAAGTAAATCAGCGCATAAGCCCATTGTGGGGAGGCATCTCGATCAGGTTTGAGTATTGAGTTTAGCACAACCCAATCTTTAATTATGGGGTTTGTATTTGATTTATCTTTACTAAGTTCATTAAATCTCTAATCACAATCTCATACATGAATAAGCATACATGTTATAATGAAGGGAATAAATGAAGCAGGAAGAACTCACTATATATGAAGATAATAGCAGCATCAATTGCTGAATAGTTGAGAAAGGATATAAAGCAAGAGTTGTTATTAAAGTTAGAAAGGCATAAACAGAAAAGCTTATCTTCCTTTCTATGGATAAGGTGTATGAAATTACGCACATCAAGTTGCGGGATAGTTCCTGTAATAATAGCATGTTGATGTTTAAACATAGGGAGAAAGAACTGATCTACTCACATAGAGGTAATAAGTGAATTCAATCTATGATAATCACTGCTCCTGTAGTTCTTGTAGCAGTTCCACCTCTATCACTGCCTCACCATGTTCATCGTTCGCAACTGTAGGCGAGCCCATTGCAATTACTACGACTTCAGTTACTACAATTCCCTCTTTGCTAGTGCCTTCTCCTTCCTCCATTCCATTCAAGCTGACATGAGTATGTGCATCCTGGTCTTCGAGTTGGGGTGTGAGAGGAGTTGTATCTCCCCCCTCTCTCTCATTAGCTTAGCACTTCTGCTCTTCGTGCGCTGTCTTCCGAGACTGTTTGCCTGCAGGTAACCTGGTATAAGTAATCTCAAGACTTTTGTCATACTCCACATGACGGCAGTCGGCGTGCTCCAAGAGGAACGCTCATGAAGAGAGAACCTACGATACGTTGCATTGTCCGAAAAGCATTATGTATTTGGGATCGAGGGCTTTCGATTCAAGCAAAAGCATTTCCTAAATAGCTTTAGGGACTTCCCCAATCCACTCTGCTGCCGCCCTTATGGTACTGGGCATTATCTGGCTACCACGCAGTACATACCCACAGCTGTGGTCAAGCTGTTAAAGCACCTCCATGTAAGCGAGTTGCCTCGCGTTAATTGCCCATCCCTTGTCAAAGACTTTCACAGTCCTCATCTTCATAGCTTGGTCGCTATTCTTCTTTTACTTGGCAAGTGAGTGCTAAGCGTTCTTGGTAATCATCTCGAGACATAAGAGTTGTGCGAGATTGGGCTCAAATTACTCGACCAATGCAGAATGTGCGATGCGCTACACAATATGTACACAAGAGCTGATAGTCATCTAAAGGTCGTTCAACTCGCTCAAGAAAAGCCACGTTGTGTCGCCTAGCCAGAGCTCTGCTCTACACATTCTGGGGCATGGTGATAAGTTATTCCTTCCTAGAGATCGTGCTCTTTGAAAGAGGGTCGAGGACTGCTTCAATACATATAGCCTCGCACCAGAGCGCATCCACGTCCTCAGTCAACAACTACTGATTGGCGTCGTGCTTCTTTGACTTAAGTATGGATCTCCAATCGGCTACTAATGAGGTGATAATTCATCTTAGGTCACGTCGCCACTGGTTGTGCCCTTCAATCCACTCACTGCTATTCTTGATGGACCGCATCAGACAGGTGATCTTCTTGCGCAGGCAGTTCGTGGTGATCACATTGCTCACAATATGTTGCTAGTGCAATAGAGTGCCAGCTCGAACTATAAGTGAGGCAGAGTGACACAGATTATCGTGCTTATCTTCGAAACTACCCTTTCCCATACAAGTAATAGTCTACTTGTCTTGAGTCTCCACACAATGCATTTCTCTCACCTCGACACCTTTCATTGGGGTGTCAGATTAAGTGGGTAAGAGATTTGTGAGTGAAAGAGGAACATTTGTTTGAGAGATTATCACCTGACTCACACTATACAGACTCTATAGCTGAATATAGTTTGGTGCTCTGGGGCACAGTAGAAGGAACCCAATCTCTCCTAAGAAGGCATTAGTGCAAGTCTCTTAAACCTATCAGGCGGCTGCGGTGCACGAGCCGCAGGGTCCTTTTAGAGTATTTGTTCGTTTTAAGCGTGTCAGTGAAAGCCTCAGTCATCGTTTTGGCCGTCCCATCGTTCTCGTTTCGCTGCATTTTGTTGAGTATCTTGTAAAGGCGCTGTAGGGCTTTATCTTAGAATGCCTCGTTCCCTTGGGTTAAATGGCAGGCCACTGTGTGCTTGTAGGAGCTCTTTTTCTGGAATGGCCTGGTACTAAGAAATCTTCGACGGCACTCGAAAGAATGTAGAACATCACTTGGATGGAGGTGCTCTTTGCATTACCTGGACTCTTTTATCAGCCGCATTCAAAACCCCAAAACCTTTCAGTAGTTTGATTGAGTTTTTGATTGATAAAAGTAGATTATTAGTGCATACTTTATTAGGGTTTTAATAGGGTTTATGTAGGGGTTTAATGTTTAAATATTAGTATTTTAGGTGAGTATAACAAGTGAGTTTTTAAAATATTTTACACAAACATAAGCTTAGAGTCTTGTGGCAGTTCTCTGAATTTTATCTTCTTAGTTGATGTTTGATTGTTTCTATTTTTTGTTATTCTCTTGGCTTGGCTTGATAATAGTTGAGTATGCAAGTTCTCTGAGACCTCCATTTATTTTATTTTTATCGAGATATTGTTTGATTCTTTGCTTAGAATCTCTCTCACCCCTGCAGCTAAAGTAATCGTTTCTTGGCATGTCGCTCTCTATTATTATTAGTGTTAGAGCCCAGATATCCCATTAAGTGTCTCCATCTCTCCAATCCTCTCTCTCTGGGAAATATCCAGAAGTGCCGTATACATTTCCTTATGCAGAAGCTTGCATGCACTCTTTGAGCTCTGTTGAAGTCAATAATATAAACTCTTAGATGCTGAAAGTTTATCATGATATTCTCTGGCTTTAAGTCTCTATGAACATAACCTAGCTTGTGAAGCTCTTCAATCCCTTCAACTATCTGCTATACTATCTAGCTAATTTATCTCTGACATCTATTGTCAGATAAGAATTCTCTGTAAGCCATTTCAAGTAAAGGAAGCCTGAAGGCTACATGATCTTTACCAAGTAAAATAGCATCAAGCTATATGATATGCCTATACTCATTTAACTTTGCCTTTTAAAGAGCATAATATTCATTAGCAAATTCCATTCGGAACTTGTCATCAGCAAGGAAGTAATTGAAAGGATTTATCTTATAAGCATATTATTCATCAGTAATGACTCTCTTCTCTATTTTATCTTCAAGAGTGAGGTAGCTTTCTAGGCAAGAATCTAAGTCAATAATTTTTAATATAGGAATCTTCATCGCCTCTATTTTAACTATGATTTTATTGATCTCAGAGACTGGAATGTTCTTGACTGCTTTCTTCATTTTAATTTACTTCTAGACTTTAACTCTAAGAGACTCCACTGGGTTTCTTGATCTTCTCTTTTAGAGGAATCTATTCCCTGTAGGTTCATGAATAAAGACAAAAGTTTAATTGTGCTTTTTCTTTAGGTGCACTTTGAGGTCTCTAGTATGAGAATATGGCTTCTCACAGAACTCACAGACATACTTCCCATCTTTCTTATGCTTGAGATATAACCTTGGCATATCGTTGTGTATATCTCTCAAGTGTCTCTTATAAGTTGACTTGTAAGGAAAAGCTTTATTGCATTCTCTGCATTAATAATCAACTTTGGCTGGGATTTATTAATGCTCTAGGGCGGGTTGTTAAACCTCCTCCTCAATTTGCACAGCTTCTTTGATAACCTCCTACTTAACTTATATTTAAATCTCAAAGCTAGATTGATCAAAGTTGTCATAAGTAAGCTCCCACTGAGTACAAGCGTCTCTGGTCGCTACTTTTCTTGGTTGCTGGAATGATAACTTTTATTGACTTGATCCAAGTAATGCCGCTCTTCTCAAAAGGTTAGCGCTCATTTT
>ARYC01019394.1:0-27425 GCA_000711775.1 Oxytricha trifallax | reverse complement strand
CTATAGTCAAATCAGTAGCTAATTACATTAGAGAGATAAATCGAAAATAAATCTGAAATGTAAAATATAGTGTGAAAACTTAAATGTAACAAACATCACTCATATAAATTCTTGAGGCAACGAATTTAAGATTTTTATGAAGATCATATTATGATCTATCATTTATTATCTAAAAGTTTTTCAATATCAATTCACTGAGCAGAGAAAACCCCTAAACCCTTCTTGATAATTTTCGGATTTTTGAAAACCCAATTTCAAAAATTTGATTTTCCGAAAATTATCCAGAAGGGTTTAGGGGTTTTCTCTGCTCAGTGAATTGATATTGAAAAACTTTTAGATGATAAATGATAGATCATAATATGCTCTTCATAAAAATCTAAAATTCGTTGCCTCAAGACTTTATATGAGTGATGTTTGTTACATTTAAGTTTTCACACTTTATTTTACATTTCAGATTTATTTTCGATTTATCTCTCTAATGTTATTAGCTACTGATTTGACTATAGGAGAAGAATGTTCCTCATGAGATAATCTGCTTGAGATTTGATTTGAGTTTTTCATCATCTAATTTGCCAAGCGAGAAAAATCGATTTCAATATTTCTCATCGTTTTACAAAATTTTTGACCTTATTTTCAATTTATCTCTGTATCCTAAAGGAATTTGTATTGGATTATATGCACCATTCGATAGCTTAGGGTATGGGCTACAACTTCTACCCTACTCATTTTCCATGAATCTCACACTGAAGGAAGTTATTAAGGGAAAAGTAAAATTTCGATGCTCTGACTTTTGACTTCAATAACTCTTTAGCCTAATATCTATAAATTTTCATATAAATATTCTACTTAGCTTATAGAATTCTCTATCAAAACATAATTCTAAATTTTTCAATATCTCTTCACCCAAGAGAGAAAACCCCGAAATCCTCTTTTTCGGACCCCCTCATAATTAAAAAGTTGTACTGTGATGGAAAAAGGAGTATATCTTCGCTCAGAGTGATAGATAAGTGATGAGGTGTGAACTCTACCTTTGGAATTGTGTCCGGAATTTGTGTCCATTTTGGAATTGTGTCCGGAATTTGTGTCCATTTGACTAGAGGTGATGTTTGTTACAATGTAACAAAAATCAAAATTTGGTCGAGTACCTGCAAAGAAATTAAATTATCTCTGGCTGCGATTTTTTTCACGATATGACTCTAGAAGGAATAATGTAGATCAAAACATAAGCTACATGTTCTATCCTACTCAGAATTGATGGAAAAAATCACTCAGAGAGTTATTTCGATTTTAGTGAAAGTCAAAAAAATTTCATATGATTTCGTTTATTTTAACGATAAAAATGCGTATGAATTTCCTGATGAAAGACTCAAAGAAGATAAAATGTAGATCTTGATTAAATGCACAAAAAACTTATTTAGACCAAGTCCTCAAGTAATTTGGTTGAAGAAATAAGAAAGGAAGAAGTTTGAGGCAGAGAAATGTTTAAAATCGATTTATCTCGATGGGGGAAAATATTATGTGAATACTATAAGAATGTAATAATGTCATTAAATTTTTCTCTACATCTTACACTTTTAAAAATTTTTTCATAGCTATTTTGTATAGAGAGATATTAATTTATCAGGAGTTAAAAATTTTAAAAGTTAAATTAAAGGGTCTACAGTTAAAATATGATAAATAAAATTTGATCAATCGATGAGTCAAATTATTGGCTGTTAAAATATATCAAATTCAAATCAATATCAGTTAAAACGATAATATAAAAATCAAAAAATACAATTTCCCATATTTAATTAATAATTTAATTTATATTTTCATAATTTTCCATTTTAAATCTATTTTTATAATAATAAAAATCTTTGATTAATTATTATATAATTACACCCTCTCGATTATCAGTAAACTTAAGGTAAATTCAAATTTTTGAGTCATTATTGATAAATACGTAAAAAATAGATAATAAATTGGTATAAACACAAATATCATAAAATTTCTTATTTATTATAACTTCCTCGTTTTTTTATTTTGTAATTAATAAGTTTGGTAAAAATGAGTCCCTTCTTTAAGTTATATGCAATAAAGAGAATGATTGAAATAGGATTAATGCAACTAATTCGACTGTGAGATTGCTCAGTAGTGAAAGTTAAGTAACTTAATGTGTACTACAGGTGATGATAAAATTTTAATCATAGGTACAGTCAACGGTCCTATCCAACTCTACAACTTAATAGAATTTGACTAAGTAATGCGAAAAATGATGAGTTAAATTCACTCAATCATCAAGAGTTTTATAGTTGAAAGATGGAATCATCACATTGAAGTCAATATCCATTAAACTATATTTATTTGTCATAACTCTGGAGCTAAACAGATCTAGACCTCCAGGGTCATTAATTTCTTGAAGTCATAAAATTTATTCTTTAGGATCAAATGGAAGTTAAATCCTATCATGAAGACATAAAATTTGAAGAAGTTTCTTCTGAAGAAAGGTGCGTTATCTTTAATGTTAAAAGGCATTATATAAATTGTGACACCTGAAAATGGAGTATTTTCACCAACAATGTGTTAAATATTTAGCTAGTAAGCTTCCCCTAGGCTTACTGAGTAACCGTACATGTTTCTTACCTTCTTGCCTATTTCATCACAAAAATACTTATCATAGATATATTCGAGAGGTTCCTGAATGTCTTCCCAAATATTTAGCCAAATAGCTTAGGTGACGTCATGGGAATTCCTGCAGCTCCCCTTAAATTTACGACTACATTTATACCCTTGTCCACTTCCACTATGATTTTTATAAGAATTAGTGGCTTCTTTCATCATTAATCTCATGTAGAGGTTGTCATTCCCGCCTGCTAAGCCAGAGGAAATACAAAGGATAGGTCTAGTGTGGCCTGATTTAGGGATACCTCCTCGTGATAGACAACCTTAGTCTAGTGAAATAGTACCGCCATCACTCAATGTAAATAGTTCTCTTTCAAATTTAACATTTGAAATAAGTTTGACAAATATTTCAGTCCACATGTAAACAAAAGATTGCATGTTTCCGGAGAGTGCCAAGAAATAGGGAGTGTAGGTTAAATTTCTGACGTTACACTTTTGCAAAAAATCTCTCATCAAAGCAGAATATTTATGAAAATGGAATTCTATTTTCTCTTTCTGATAAAGTGTGATTATTCTGAAAGTTATCAATGTTGCAATTATAAACATCGAATATGAGTTGTCATTGAATGTTTTTCCTAAAAATGTTCTTTAAAGGAGCCCGTCATGTTTTATAGGTGTGTACTTATCACTTCTTTCTATAGTGAGACATGCCCAAATTAGTCGCTCTTCACTGACTTAAGTCTTCTTAATGAATATGTACCTTATGAATTTCAAGAATGGCTCTACAATCTCCAAGCAAAGGTTTGGTAAGGAAAATAAGAAATCACTCAGAATTATTGCCCCATTGCCATTAGACCCAATCATGGATATTAAAGATGAAAATTTTTAATGACTTAAATATGGATGTATGAAACAATCAAAAATATTAAAAACAATAAGGTGTAAATGATGATAAGTAAACCGATAGATAAAAATTATTTATGTAATTTAAGATTATCTATTATTCTCAAACTAACTCAGTTGTTCTTTGACCACTGCTGTCCATCATGTACATCTGGCCAATTCTAGTCCCCATAGTCTTCTTGGCCACTTCATCCCAGTTAGTTCTCAACACTGTGCTAACACTAATCTGACAACTCTTGATCATAATTTTCTTGTGTTCTCATCAGCTCTGTCGTAGATTTGTTTGAATAGCGCGTTTAGAGACTCTTCTCCTTCTGACTTCTCCTTGAGTTTCATTTTTCATCCAAGCAACATTCTCAGTTTCATTCTTCAGATTCAACTCAATCTTCTTGCCAGTAGTAATCTTTGTGCTTTAATATGGTATGATTTGGTTTGACAACTGAAAATAATTGATAGCAACTTAATGAGCATTAATGAGAATCCTATTTCAATCCTTCTCTTTATTGGATTTAACTTGAAGAAGGGACTCATTTTTACCAAACTTATTAATTAAATCTTAAATTACAAAATAACAAAAACGAGGAAGTTAAAATAAATAAGAAATTTTATGATATTTGTGTTTATACCAATTTATTATCTATTTTTTACGTATTTTATCAATAATGACTAAAAAATATTCTTTATACAAGAAAGTGATTATTATAAAAGTTAACATTTAAAAAAAAGTCATTCCAGATATGATTTATTTTTATTTAAAAAACTCTAAATACAAGTTCACACTAGTCTCATTGCAACTCAATTAGCATTCCATAAGAAACCAGTTAGTCAATCCTATAAATATCTTTTCCTCAATTTGAGTTAATTTTATCAGTAGCATTTGACATATTTTAATCAAATATTGATTAAAAGCTATCATTAGTTATGATTTTTATTCATTAGATTGAAAATTAGAATTTAAAACATCCAGAGAAGTAATAAAAAAGAATTGGTCTAGTCATAGAAAACAAAAAGCTTTAATTGTATTCCAAATTTAGAACATAGAAAAACTTAGAAATTAATATGAAATTGTAATACTTCAAGGGTACTGCTTAAAAAAAGATAGAAATTTTCTTTATCATTTCTTATTGTCTTGTCTATATTAATATATCTAGTAATTTAAATATAAACTTGGCATATAACAACATTCGGAAGATGACCATTAAGAGATGTAAATAAGAGTGTTAACATTTAGAAAGAAGAATAAACAGAATTGTCAAATTTGTATTCATAAAATACAGATTATACTTTTTTAGATTACCAAATAATCCTAATAAAGTAGAGAATAATTTAGGCTTTAATATTATGAATAATCTATAATTATATAAACTAATTAAAACTATTATATATCCTATAATGCTGGAAAGATGGTCGCTGGAGCTTGTTTTATGATTTTAATACATGATAGTTTATAAAACTAGCCTTGATGTTGCAATTTAGATCCCTCTAAATTGAGCTATAGCTAATATGTAAAAGAAAGTATCTCATATCCAGAAATACCTGAATCAAGATCATTACATTCAAATATATTAAGGAATTAAACATTGCACTTCAATCAATAAAATGGATGATTAATATAATCTAAAATTAATTAAGCAAAATAAACTGAAGGAAGTGGTTGACATAAAAGATAATCTGCTTTCCATTATGATAAAATATCATAAAATCATTAATTAGTACAACTAAAGGAGCCTTAATAACTAAGTCGATTTTCTAAGGAGAAGCCAGTAATTTTTTTTAAATAGATTTAAACTAAATTCTTTATCATGAATCAATTTAAAGCATCATCTTAAGAAAATTGTTTAATAAAGAATATAATTGTTTTTAACTGCTCTTATTTTTAAACACTAAAGAATAGATATAATAAACTATTATATTGATATATAATTTTATGCTAAAGCACAAAATCAAATAAAGTATATTATAGGTTGTCAACGATGAAGATGTGGAGATCAAACAATTAAAGTAAGTGTTCACAAAGAAGGTTGACAAATAATGGCAATGATTCTCATAAATTTAGAGCACTCTACAATAACTTGCAAATAAACACCAAATATATCAGCATCGTAGACCAATAAATATTTGTATATATTCAAAGATTATACTACTTTAGGAAGAATAGAAGTTAATTAATAAATTTTAATTTATTAATATTTTATTTGAACAGTTTTCCATGCATTTTAGATTTATAACTTTAATTAAAAATTTGTTTTAGTTTTCCTTTTAAATAAAATGTAGACTGCAAATTGAGTCTGTAATCCCTTCAATTTTACAATACTTTTATATACATTAAAACAATTTTGCTTATTCTTATTTTAAAATTACTATAAATATTTAAAATTATTAAAATTTATTAAATTGTTTGGGGTTATGGTAAATAAAGAAAGACTTTGACAATATAAAATCCACAATTTATTATAATTTATCATTCTAATAAATCAATAAATTATTATTGTTATCACTAAAGTGTAAGATATCAGGTTGATGGACTAAGAATAAAAGTAAATTACTGAGCTTGATGATAACAAAAACACTTGATAAAGCATCTTTAAAAACAGCGAAAGAATAGTTTAAATAGAAAATAGGTTTAATCGGGTATGTTACATCTTGATAAAACATTGAGATATTTGCGAAGTAATGTATTAAAGAGTCTACGATCGGAACAAGAGAAATCCAAAGAAAATTGTTAGGACATGAAACTAAATGACAAGAAACAAGTCCTAATGAGTACCCCATGAAAACACATATGTCTATACGGCTAAAGTCACTTTTCTAACAATATAATCAGGTGATATAATATGCACATTTTAAGCAATTGATACCAAATAAGGAATATATCATAATTACAAACATTTATCGGCTAAATAATAAAAATAATAATAGTAAAACATATATAAAAGATTGTAAAAAAGAGGTAGATTAATTAAATTGATGCAATATTTACATTCATATAAATACTCTTGCTTATAAATCTCGGATCACTTGACATTATATAATTGAGTGAAATTCTCTGAGCACTGAAATCCTTCAAAGGGAAAGTTAATTTTAACATCAATTTCTCTGAAGCTAGCATTAATCTTTCCTACTGCCATTGGACCTCTGAGGATTTGAGCTCACGATTTATATAGAATACTACTTTTTCCCAATGGGTCGAGGCACAGTATGCGGAGGTGGTGAGAGCAATAGGGTTTTATGGGTCTCTAAAGTTAGTTAAAAACCATGAAAAGAAGCTTAGCATTTTTCATTACAGTTGAATTTAGCTTCATATTCTGTGGTGAATTCAACATCACCATTATCCATGATGCAGAGATTTAATTCGAGAATCTTGCACTCGTTTGAGATAATTATGTCACCCTTGCTAATGCCAATTAATTGTTCATTTATGAAGCTGCCTGCCGTGTAAGACATATCAAAACCATATACATGATACAAAAAAAAACAAGTGACTAAATTATGCATTAGGGGATTATGAAAAACAGTATTACAAACGAAAGCAAAAAGAAATCTTCGATTGTGGGTAGGCCAGAGGCACCACGCGATTTTCCATGAAAAGATGCAGGGGAGGTAGAACCTCTGATTCAGACATCTATCCCAGGAACCGAGATAAGTGAACAACAATATTTGGAGGAGCATCTATGGAATTAATAGAGCGCCCTCTGCACATTTCCTGGATTTATTTGTGATGTTAACGATTTAAGCTAGTGTATTTCATGTGAATCTCTCTATCCTGCTGCGCCCTTCTTCTCGTGGCCATTGCACTTTCACCATGTGTGCCGTGGCATGATCCTGGCGAATTCCCATGCTGTCTAGTTGAAAGAGATCATTCTTGATACATGTAGTGATAGATGTCAAGCTAAGAATTTTTCTGCGACCCCCTCTATTGCAGAGTGTCACACTGGCTTCTTTGCTTTTACACATCTCTAAACCATTCGTGCGTTGACTTAACCTCCAGAGTACCAGTGTATGAATGAGTATTTGACTGTAAGTAACCGTAAGCATGGATAAGGAGTCTCAGCTCTTAATGTAGTTGCCACATCTAGCGATTCTAATTTTCAATGCCCAAATACTACTTGACAAATGCTTTCACCATCCTCCCAACTGCCCATAGAGTCACAAGTATTATCAGTATCTCAAATGTCGGTCATATGATTGTTGGACGATATTAAGCCACTAGTATGCTTAGGCAGCCTTGCGATGTTGATGCTTGTAATGGAGTGGCAATCAAGGGAGAGTAATTCTATGTGATGACTTTGCTTCATCCTTACACTGTGGCCTACTGGAAACCCTCTTGCACCACCATATTGGGCAGTCATCGCTCTGGTCTGACTCAAGAACACCCATGTCTTCCTCTTCATTGGGGCCATGTAGGCTGAGATACTAGAGACTCCATTTATAGCTGTTAGTTATATAATTTAATCAGGAATAATATTTAATGTAAACCACTCATTAAATTTGGTAGCTTTTTGATTTCTGAAGACCCAATATATAAACACCAATTCGTATGTAAACATAGAATTTATAAGTTGATAAAAAGTTTTAAGTATATCGATAAATAAGGAAATTTAAAAGGACAGAAATTAACTTAATTTGAGGGAGCCGATCAAGAGAATGCAAGTACGGTGAAGATGTGAAAAAATTCATAATTTTATTTTGAGGCCATACTTACTAGTCTTATAGAGTTTGAGATGCTGATCAAGAATAAATGGGGTTTGTACTCTGTTAACCGAGTAGGGTCGAAGTTTTACCGTTCATGCTAATTGTTTTGTGATGCAGTTTTACCTCCATATTTGAATTAAGTTTGTTTTATTAATTAATAATTACTACTTTAATAGTTAAACTTAAAATGGAGATCAAATAAGCGATAAATCTACGAACGCTATCGCGCTTCCTTTATTACCAACGCAGTTCACACACACTCCACTAACTTCTGTGCGCTTTGTGTGCACTTTGAAGAGCAGCTAACTCTCGACATTTCCATGTCTTTAAATTTATATAATCGCATATTTTTCATAATTTTTGTGATAAAAATAGGGCTATTTATATTCGCAAATGTTTGTTACAGTGGAATAGCATTATAGCAAAGCTATTCGTGCACTTTTTATTAATGGTAATTTTTATTAATTCACGCTACTTACACTTACCTTCTTTACAGAGTGCTTATATATACGCTACTTAATTCACGCAAATGATAAAGACAATAAAATATTATATTTCTTATTACTAATTTTATCTAAGAAGGCACTCTATAAAAGTGCACATATTTGACCAACTTATTTAAGGGATATTTTTAAATTGCTATTTAAATTTTTTTTATTCAACTCAATTTATTTAAGCGCAAAATCCTACTATTTTAATGCAATTCATACTCTATTATTACTCTAGGAGTGTAATTAATAATATTGATAAAATAGATAAAAATAGGAAATTTGAGAAATACAAATAAATCAAATATATATTAGTAATCTTAACTGCCACTAAAGACAAAAGGCATTAAACATATTTTGATTCAGTTTACTCGCCGTTATGTTTATAAGTGCCCAGGTTACTAGTATTACCGGCTAGAGATACTGTGATTTGCGGAAAAAGACATTTGACATATTTGGCAGAGGAAATCATTGAATCTCCCGTGTAATATAGAGGATTTGGCGGATTTGGCACATTTGGCAGGAGATTTAGAAAGAAATCAGTTTTAGAGATTTAATTGATTAATTATTATAATAAAAGATTAATTTAATTATTTTTTAAAATTTGTCACATTTGGAAGGTTTGGCACATTTGGCACCTGCCAAATCTTGCAAAGTGTAGTATGTATTATATGCGACTGGTGATTTGCCGAAATCAAAAACTGAATAGAACACAATTTAAATGAAGAAATTAATCTTCACGATGAAGAAACCTTGGGAGTTATGTGAAAGTGAGAATCCATCAGCAATGCCATTGATATAGATGTCGGCAGTGGCTCTATCAAATAGAAACCTTCGGCTTGCAAGATGTCTTCATTGTCATCACTATCAATGTTGTGAATTTGCTTGGCATTGACGAATCTAGCGTATGAAGTGTGTTGGAACACGTAAATTGATGAATTGTAACCAGTGCTTGAGACTGAGGCTTATTGGTAAAAGTTCTCTGAGTAAACAACTGTAGCGATAATTCTCTCGCTGTCTAGATCTTCAATTTCATCTGTCAAACCGCAATATTGGGCGATGTTATCGTATTCACCAGCCTCAAGAGAAAAGTGCCATTCGACGGCGTGACCTTGAGTGATTGATTGAATGAATGATGAGTAATATCGATTGTCATTGCCCTTAATTGAGTTAGATCTGCAAAGAATAAAGTCACCATTATCTTCTAATTTATTATATAATACTAATAATCATTTTATTAATACATACTACACTTTGCAAGATTTGCAGTGCCAAATGTTGCAAATGGCAAATTTAAGTTTTTTAAATAATATATTAAATTAATCTTTTATTATAATAATTAATCAATTAAATCTCTAAAACTGATTTCTTTCTAAATCTCCTGCCAAATGTGCCAAATCGCAAATCCGCCAAATCCTCTATATTACACGGGAGATTCAATGATTTCCTCTGCCAAATATGTCAAATGTCTTTTTCCGCAAATCACAGTAACTCTAGCCGGTAATACTAGTAACCTGGGCACTTATAAACATAACGGCGAGTAAACTGAATAAAAATATGTTTAATGCCTTTTGTCTTTTTTTGCAGTTAAGATTACTAATATATATTTGATTTATTTGTATTTCTCAAATTTCCTATTTTTATCTATTTTATCAATATTAAGAATTATAGATTTC
This sequence comes from Oxytricha trifallax, assembly GCA_000711775.1. Lineage (NCBI taxonomy): Eukaryota > Ciliophora > Spirotrichea > Sporadotrichida > Oxytrichidae > Oxytricha > Oxytricha trifallax. Next base: position 17,062 of record ARYC01019394.1, on the reverse strand, counting down.
ACAAAGTGCATGGCTTGGATTTGAAAATCATATTGATTTTGTTCTTTGCTTCAACTAAAAGTACTGTAAAATAGGGTTATAAAATTGTATACAATTCTTATACAATTGTAAGTAATTGATAAATTCAAATTCTTAATTTGCTTTACATTTGTTTTAAGATATGGATAATTCGAGATTAAAAGCATTGCAATAGTAATTGCAAATTATAATTAATTATCTTGGTTTAATTTGGCATTAATGGAAATAAGTAAGTATAAATTTTAGAGTGCTAAGAAGCCATTTCTATTTTTGCTATTTTTACTTATTATTTAAAATAGAGAAATGCCAAAGCTAAAATTATCATAGAATTAAATCAAAATTCAAACCTATTTATTCATTTCAGCAATTGATTCTACTTATATTGCATTTAATTTCAATTCATTTATATATAGGAGATTAAGATAGTTTCTTAAAATTAAGAAGGGGTTTATAGGGCATGTATTTTTATATAGGGTAAGTTCAAATTACTTATTCAAACTTATCCTCAATTTGTAGCCTATTTATTTAATTATGAAAATAATTAATGAAAGCTACATTAAATTACTTATTAATGTAGTTTAGTTGATAAATCCACTGGCATTTATTTAAGTTAAGTAGAATTAGGCTTAAAACTAACAACAAATATTCAAGTTTAATGCCGCTGAATTTTTAAATTGGGTTAGTAAGGGTTTTGGGACCTCCAATTATTAAATTACTTGAATTTATTATTTAAATTCACAAATACTTTAGTCTTTGTATTTATAATAGAATTTCTATCCTCTCAATATTATACTCATAAACTTAATTTAGTTTATTGCTAAATTAATTAGCTTTAAAAATTAAATCATACTTTAAGTATGCAAGTATTTTGAAATCTCTTTATATTTATTTTCATATTATTTATTAGCCTTTGATTTTAATCTATTCTATTAAAATAGCGACTGTCAAATATTCTTTGCATTTACCTATAAAAGTCTTGTTAAGTTTAAGATTTAAATTAAGATATTAGGTAATCAAGAAATTAATTAATTAAAAATGAAAAAGTTAGAAATTTATTTAAATTAATTTCAAATAAATTCATTATTTATTTGCACACTTACCTTATTTATTTTTGCTCTCTGTAATAATTTCTCTATTTTGATTAGGAAACTGTAATTTTAAACTTTGAAATGTTTCTAGGAAAAGATAAATGCGATGATGGAAATTAGATTATATTAAGAAGATTAAAGAGACAAGTAAGACATAGATTTAAATATATATTTATATTAATAATTAATAAGAGCTAATTAATTATTAATTATTTAATTTATTTTTTATTTTGCCCAATTATTAAGTTATTTATGAAGTAGATTTTATTTCTTCTGAAGGATTATTCTGAATTAATCTTTAATTTTTGTATAGTAATCCCAATCATACAACATTTAAATACACAAAATTGTATCAAGGCCAGTTTAGTTTAGTAGTAAAAATAAAAAAATCAAGAAAAGTATCAGCAAAAAGTATCATGATTAGTATTAATCATTTTTTATTTCCAATATTTTTAATTCAAATTTTTAATTTAATTATTTCTTTGATTTCATTTAGTAAATTTGACATTTTTTATTTGGAAAAATTAAGTAGATCATTAATTAGTAATCACATAAAAAAACACATTTAGGTAGATTTGGATTTCATAATTTAGCTTTAATTTCTTGGATTAGTCATTTAAAAGTTTGGTGAAAATCTGGTAAAATTAATTTACAAAAGGACTGCGAGAACTTCAGTGAAGCCCCGAAGAATTTCTTGAGAATTAATTAAGTTGAAAGTTTAGGCTGAAAATTGTTGAATATAAATATCTCCTTAGATGAGATCTTTCTTTTTAATTTAAATTTACAATTAACTTGGCTTATTATATTTTTACTTTTTGGATTAATTATTATTGTAAATTGGATTATTGGCTTTTTAATTTAACCTTAAAGTTTAATGGATTCTTATAAAATCTCAAAGATGTTAGTCTTTAAAATTATAAAATGACTTATTGGCTTTTAGAGTAAAATTTATTTATATATCCTAAATTCATTCATAACATGTTCAGTGAAAGTTAATGCTTAAATAAATAAAGGCAGTAAATTTAGAGTAAATTAAGCAAGTAATTTAGAAGTTATTTAAACTTCAAGCATTTATTTATTCCTGAATTTTAAATCCAAAATGCCTTAATATAAAATATTCTAATTTAAGTTACACTTTCATTCATAAATCCTTAAGTGAGACAGATTCTAGAGCTGCTGTTAATACATGATAGAAGCTGCTTCTTACTAAATTCTAATTAATTCTGCTTATATTCATTCCTAATTCTTTCATAAATGCTGCCCAGCATCCTCTATATTTTATTACTAAACTATATCTTGCTTTGAGGAATCTCTTGTATTTAATGGATTTAATTCTTTATTTAAATCCAAGAGTACATTAATTCCACAGGTGCTATTCTATAGTGATAAGGCCTAAGATTATTATAGGTAAACTTAATTCCATATGCTTTTACATAATACTTTGAGATCTGTGATAAGGAGCATTATCAAGAAGTATTATAGTATTTGATCTCCAGTTAGCATCAATTTATTCTATTACTTTTATTAGCTTGCATAGAAAGTACATAAATGAATGCTAACTAGTTCTTCCGTGATTAACTGTGTAGAATAGTTCTCCCGAACTTGAAACTGCAATAATCAAATTCATTTACTCTATATTGATAATTCTCTTACCTTCATTCAAGTTCTCAACGAGTTGCTAGGCTGCATACTATCGTTGTAGCTTGCTACTATTGCTATTATGCAAGGTAGAAATCTATTTGATTTACTTGTAGGTCATCATTAATTCATTCTTCAAGAATCTTCTAATCATTTATTTGCTGCACCTTAGCTAAATATTCTTCTACAAACTATGTTGTATATCTGAAAGTTTTAGTTGCTAAGTATCATATATTAGCATATTAACAATGTGAGCACGAGCTCTGCTGTGAAGTTTATTATACTTCCCTCTGTTAACTTGCTTTAAGTTCCAAAATTAAGTTCTTTACAGGGCTCTTCAAGTATCTTCTTAATTTGTAATAAGAAATACCAAGTCTATTCATGATTTGTTAGGAAGATAATTTTTCATGGTTTCTTAGTCTAAGAGACTCCTCTGCAATTTTAAGCTCTTTCTCTTACAATTTCTTCTCCTTACCAAGCTACTTTAATACTCTGCGAGGCACAGTTGCATTAAGTTGCGTGTGCTAACCAAACACTGCAATTTAATCTTTGACTTTATGGTTCTCAATAACATTTGCTTCAAGCAAATTTAAATCAAAATTATCTGTTAATCAATTAAGCTTTAAGGTTCTAAATCTGATTCATTAATTTTCGAACCTGATGAAAATGGCTCTTATTTATAATAGCATTTATATTATTATTTTATATAAATTTCACTAATAATAAATTAGTGAAATGCATTTCACTAATCTAACATTAGTGAAAATCATATAAATCAATATTACTTGTGTTATATAAACTAATAATGCATTGATAATTTTAACTATGTATATATTAATAATTTATTGTCCTAATATAGGACATAATTAATATATTATAGTATATATTATAAAAATATAATACTGTTTTGATAATAGTTTAAATTAGATTAAATTATGATTTAAAAGTCTATATAGACTAACTCAAATTCTAATTAGAGATTCAAAATTTTTTCATTTATTCACTATTTGTGGATAAAAAAATATTATATATGATAAAAAGGGACCCTAAAAAATCGATATAGAAATAAGCATAATTACAGATAGAATTATGACCAATTACATAAGGATTAATAGGATTCCTTAATTTAAGACTTAATATAATCATTAATACTTAGTAAAAATATAATGTATTTATTATTATAATTATTTTAGCTTAATAATTAATTTATGTAAATGTAGTATATTAGTTTAATTAAGTAAAGCATCTTAGATAACTTAAACAATGTCATTTAATTATTCTTAGTTCGTTAGAAACAAAAATTCTCTAAAATCTCAATGTTTTAAATAAATAATTGGGTTTTGCTTATATAAGACTCAATGCCATCTAATGGCTATAATAATTAATTTTTGTAATCGATATAAATATCGATGATTACTTATATTCAGTGTAAAGCTTTAGCACTTTCTGGCATAGGTTTCTTATTTAATTGTCACTAAGTAATGATTGTTTAGCTCCTTTCCTAACGGTTTCTCTATAAACTATCTTAGGGTCTATGATAAATCAATCACTTTCAAACTCTGAAATTTAATCACAAGTTTAGTTGAATAGTGAAATCATATCTCATTAACTCACTGACTCTATGAGAACATCAGCAACAGTTAATTTTCTCAAGTAAAGTATATTAGTTGTTAAGTAATTTTGGTTATCAGAAGAATCTCCAGATTCGCTGGAAGAGCCTGACTCCTCACTTGAGCTGTTACCATTATTATCTTTATCTTTCAATTTGAAGAATTCTGAAAGTCTTGACTACCGTTTTTTAGAATATGATTCCATAAATGGATTCTTAATTTTAATAATAATGAATTCTCTTGGTGCTGGTAGGAATTTCGCTAGCGGAAATTGGACCGTGCTGGTAAGATTTCATTATGATGAAATGCACTCTCTAATTTTAGTAACAGTAGTGTCTTCCTGAATTAAATTTGACCTATATAAAATGGCGATAGGTACCTAAATTTTAAAGTTAAATGAACTAATAATAACTTACTGGTATCAATGTTTCAGAACTCGCCCCGAAATGCAAAAGTAAGAAAGAGCTATACAACTTTCTTGCCCAAGACTGCCACGCTTTCTTACCCAAAGCTGACTCCACCAACATATATTTCCTTACGTAAATCATAAGAGCGGAGAAAGATGTAACGATTTACTTACCCCTGTAACTGTTATTATAGTATGTAAGGAGAGATAGAGTCAAAGTGTCAGCAGTGCCATAAATCGATGGACTTACAGGTCAAGACTTTCTCGATTATGCAAGAGGGTCTTCAAGACTGCTGTTATACTTGCCAAATGAACGAGATTGAGTCCATTAAGACAGATAATGGATCTGTGATTTGCTCTTCACCCTAGACACCGACGGTATCTCCCAGATGATTAACGATGCAATGCTCTAACGAATAGATAAACTAGAGTTAAACAGAGATCTCGTTATAGAAATGAGACCCGAGTTCGTGGACGCTCTCATCAGATGCCTTAACTTTAGCAGTAAGATTACTCTCTCTAAATTCTTTGTGTAGCTGAGTGCGGTAAGGCTGTGAATTTAGTTAAGGATTTATCTTAAAGTAAGAGAACTCGTGATTAAATAGAGGAGGTAAAAGATTATGAATAGGCTTTGATATAAGATAAGCAAGAATTCTTGCAGTAAACTAAAAAGTTGAAGCAATAATATGACACTATGGAAAGTGAGTAGCTTGACTTACGCAAGATAAAGGAGTAGTTTATGCAAGATGGTAGCATGTAGAACATGTAAAATCAGTCTCCTAATATAAGACACTGATTGCTGCTGCTTCTATTCCTTCACGATTCTCTATATGCTATTAATAGCAAAGACTTGAATATGGTGAATTTCTTGAAAAAATAAGATAAATATTTCAATCTTAATCTTGGTTTTCTCTCTGGATTTCTATTGTTCATATCGCTTTTAAAGTGCCTTCTCTCACTAGAAGCAACCTTCAACCAATTTTCAATTGGTTCTTCATTTTCTGGTAGCTCTCTACAAGTGCAAGCGAATGATTTATCTCAAGCACTGCGACGAAAATTAAATTCTCAAGTCTTATTTTAATTTTTGATAAATTCAAGCTTTTGTTAATTTTTCAATTCTCTCTTATTGGTACTTTTTCTACTGCCTCTACTTTTGGATCTCTCTCTGATTTTCTCTGCTTTGAGCCTTAGAAATTTTATGGTAATACCGCTTTAGATATTCCGCACCAATTTCTATACCTGGTCGAAGGGTTTAGCTTGCAGAACAGGATTTTAACTCATCTTCTTTTCAATAAGCTCTATGAGAGAAGGTTAATAAAACCCAACTTACTTTATTCAGCTTATTCTTCAATTTATTAAGTCTCCCATTCTTCTTCAATATCTTCTTGCTTCACTTCTTTAGCAGAGCTGGAAGCTTCACTCTAAACTTTCTCTGTGATAGTTACGATATGTTAAACGATTTCTTTTACAATTTTATCTTGCTCCTCTTCTTTTGAAAATTCTACAGAGATTGATTCTTAAGGCACCTAATTTTGTTGTAGGAAATTTTCCATAGCTTCTAATCTATTTTATAAAATTGATTATACTTAATTGTGTTGCGATCAATATTAAGTTCGATTTCTCTTGATATTATATTATAAGCTGCTCCTCATTATCTTTAGAAGGGTTTCTATATAATACTCGTTACCACCCACCTGCCTTTAGTGTTAAGTCTCCCGATTCTACCAATAATTTATTCTTCAAATCGTTTTGAAAAACATCAGCGATAATTAAATATTAGCATCCATTTTAATCGATTTCATCAATTGTTTAAATGTCTGTTCTTCTCCCATGCGACTCGTTAAGCAAATACACACTGTAGTTTTTAATTGCATTCTTCAATAAATATCTACCTTCAATCACAGATTCTATTGCAGCAGCTTAGGAGTGGCTGAAACTTTTGAAATCAAAGTTCGTATTCAAAAATCCTCTTTTAATAGTGCTATGATTTATTGAAGCAACAATTAAAACTGGTGAAATTTACACCTAATCCTTTATGATTTCCTTGATTTGAACTTATTAGAATGTCAGCCAACTAAGTCTTCTTATATCCTTACAACTTATCAAGTGTAGGGAACACCACAGGTGTGCTATGAAAAGCTAAATTAAGACAGTTCTATTCACTTTGAGAAAGATGGCTTCCTGAAATCCAATAATACTTTTAGCTTGCTTGTAAAAATTTAGCTAGTTCACAATGTTTTCACTGGAGCTATTGAATAAAATCCAATCGTATTCATCAACGAGAACGATACTTTCTTACCACCCACTCATAAATTTAGCTATCTTCATATATTTCTTGAGGTGTGGTTGAGTGAAGAAATAAATACCTGCACTTTTTGCTAAGAAATTGAAGTTTGAAGCAAGTTTCATTGCACTAATGACTTTTTGATATTTATTGAAATCTCTCTGCACTAAGTGTTCATTCTTGCCAACTATGAAGACGGATAGCTTGCATTTAAGGGTTATAAGAATGGCTAACGCAATACAAATTAAGGTCTTGCAATTACCAATACCAAAATGTATTAAATAGTTTGCTTGCAGGTTTTCACAAATATAATTCATGCACAAAATTAGAGAACTATATAATTTATAGCCAAGATTTTGCTGTAGCTTTTCTAAGTCTGCGCTTACACTTAATCTTTCCTTTGAGGCTTTTTATTGAATTTCCTGGCTAAATAATGCTAGGCATTAGCTTTTTCAAAGAGTGAAAGTAAGTCTACGATTGTTTTATCAGAGAAGGCTTCCATATTTCTTGGTAAGTATAAAACTCTTTGAATTTCAGAGCTGTCTATATTAAGGCAATTTTCAATAATTTTGCTTGTGAGGCTTACATTCTTTTCAATTTAAGCTTCTATAAATTAATGCTGAAGCTTCTAAATTTGAGAAATCTTGCCAACCCACTGCACGTCTCTACTCTACAATTTTTATGCAAGACCTTTCATAAAGTATACCATAGTGTTTGAATCATTAACTTCCTACTTCTGTAAGAAAGTAGTCCTCGTAATTTATATATATTCTCTTAGCGAATCAACTGTTGGAGAACAAGTAAAAGCAAAAATTCTATAAAAAGTACTCAGTATATTTAACTGGAATTTCTCTGATTAAGTGCAAGCCACCGTCTTGCCTGAGTAGAGTCATTTAAGGCACATTCAAAATAAAGAATGAAAAAGGTATTAGCTTTTTAAATTTGAGAATCGATATCGAATACCCCTAAGTTTAACCCATTAATTGTAAAATATAAGGGTGAGTAGAATCCAATTTCTGCACCTAGTCAAGCTGTTTTGTGAATGCTACTACGTTATTAAAGAACGCATAGTTCGCTAAACCTAAAGCCTGTTTTGTATTAGGTGAGCGATTTAATATAAAGATTGCTTCTTTAGTTAAATCATCTTCGACTATCAATTTTTCACCCATATAATAACCAAGAGCAGCTAAAAGGATACGTGGCTTTGAGTCTTGATCTAAATTTTATTACTTTGAATTAAATCCACGAGAAAGGAAAACAAGTTGTAATGCATTTATTCTTCATTAGCGTTCTCAAAATTGCTTAGGAAGGAAAAAAGTGATTGAGTATTTCGAGTAATTATTTCTTGCAGAATGCAAGACCTTTCATAATATTTAGAATTTTTGAAGCATCGAAGTGTTTTATGGGAATTCCGTGGCCAATGATCGAGCCATAGTTAATAAAGATTTGATATAAGGGTTCTTTAATTTGATATTAGGCACTTGCAAAGCTTACGTTCGTAGTGAAGTCACTCTCCTTGATTTACTCGTAGGTTGCAGTAACTTCAAGAGCCTTTAAAATTAAAGATTTGCTTTTAGAGCTGTGCTTCACTTACCTTGGCTTATTGTTATTTACGTACTTTCTCACAAACAACTTAAAATCAAAAGGTTTATTATAACCAGTAAAATCCGCCTGCTACAGCAGCATTTTCATTATATAGTTATTTTATTGCAGAAATTTTTTAGCGCGGTTAATTTTAGCGCTGTCTTGTGCATTTAAATACTCAGACTTAATGCCCTTGGCTTTGAAATTTTCCTCAAAATTTCCATTTGTTTAATGATTTTCAAAAATCCAATCTGAGTTCGATTAATCGGGTGCCTCCTGTGGCACTTGAAAATCATTTATACCTTCTATATAGAAGTTAATATCGAAGATTTAAGCTTACCAACACTCGCATTCAAAAGCTATTGAAGGTTGATTTCAGAGATTTTCTAAAATCCAGTGGCTGGATTCATTTGATTTATGCTTAATTTTAATGATTAATTTGACTAGATTTTACTAATTAAGCAGCTGGATTATTAAAATTTCGACTGGATTATTGATCCTTAACTTTATGAAAAATCACTTCATTGCTTATATCTTCCGGATTTATTGATATCTATATGCAGAAGAAATTCAAATAAGGAGTATTCACTATAACTCATTAAACGAGGGGCTAAGAGTTGCAAGGAGGTAAGTGGTTGACGAGCTGCGATAAATTTTTGGAATTTTCAAGATGGGCCAATGCCAAAATCGGTTTTTTTTTAAAAATGTCGAAATCCACGGTAACTTTCAAAAAACAAACCTTTACCCGTCTATAACTGATTAATAGCCAGTAGAAATTTGAAGAAGATAATCTCTAGAAGTTAATGGCATCCAAAATCAAAAAATCGGGTAATCGGTTTTGACCTATAGGTGCATGACCGGTACAATAGCATACCAATGTTGAAAAATCTCGAGAACGGCCCCGACAACTTACTGGATTTATGGTTGCTATGAACTTAAAATTAAAAATCACACTAATCTAATAATATAAATCAAATCATATTCAAACTTTGCACGATCTGTGATAATGCCAACTCTTCTTTTTGCATTTATGATAAATAATTTGGAAAATAGATGATTACAAGAATTCGATCAATAATAAATGAAAAACAATAAGCCAATATACAAAGTGTAAATCTAAAAACGTTTCATTGTCTTTCCATGTTCCTTTTAAGATATCACCATTTGCATATTTGAATACTCCTTCACCATTTTTCTTAGCTGCTCTGCGAAGTGTTTGTCTGTTCCCACCACCACTCTTACCAGGTGCAACCCCTGTAAAATAAAAAAATTGGATATGTTTTTTGTAACTTACATTAATGTTGAATGACACGGCATCTTCTGCTCAGACATTTTTCCATTTTTGATTATATCTAATTAATTTCTTTTTTATTTATCAAATTCTTATTATAAATTGTAATTATCTCGATCGGCACACTTAAATTAAATTAAATTCTGTCCTTTTAAATTTTCTTATTTATCGATATACTTAAAACTTTTTATCAACTTATAAATTCTATGTGTACATAAGTATTGGGGTTTAAAAAAATTCTGAAGGCCACCCTATATATATTGTACAAAGTTGATTAAACTAAAAGCTACCAAATCTTATATTGTACAAAGTTGATTAAACTAAAAGCTACGAAATCTCTTATAATAATAAAAATACTAAATTTATTATAATTTGAATTTAAATTTAAATTAAGCAATCTCCTTATCTCCATTGATTTCATTCTTTTATTTAAAAAATACTAGATGTTATATTTCAAGTTTTTACCTTCACCTTATTTTAAGTTATTCATTATCATAACTATAATTATAAATAATAATTGATTATTTATAAGGTTCATTTTAAGCCTGACATTAAATATACATCATTGTGGTGATTTCAAATTAAAAAAAGTTAATTGTAGCAAATTTCAAAATATGAAATGTATAATTATAGATGATAAATATAATGGCATCTTTTAAAAAATTGTAATTGATGTCAATTAAAAAATAAAAAATAAAAATAAATGATTACTTTTTTAGAACTGAAAAATTAGTGAAAAATAAATAAATAAGTAAGTTTAAGATTTTGGTCAATAAAATAGACCTAAAAAAATAATATAAAATGATAAGTTAATAGAGATATGATAAAAGTTACGAAAATTATAAAAATATAAACATTTAAAAAATAGAAATTATATAGACCTAAAATTCAATTTAAAAATCTTATGAAAATTCCAAGAAATAATTAAATTAAAAATTAGAATAAAAATTTAGGTCTTCATTAAGAAGTTCTGAATCACACGGGAACATGGTTTAAAAGCAACTTTGTAGAATTTCCAAAATTCTCAAAAATTTATATTTTTATAATGGAAATTTCTTAAATCTCAAAATGGAATATTTGACCACTCAGACATATTTCTTGCTTCTCATGGTCCGGGAGGCATAGGTAAAATCTAGAATTTATAAGTTAGTGGTAAAAAGATAAAATAAAATTTACATTGCGTCAAACAACCTTAAATACATAAGTTTCTGAAATTGGTGAAACAAATTTCTTAGTTAATTCCCTCCTTTCTAAAGATTTGCTAAATCTATGTAGCCAAAGTTCATTAAATTTATGAAAATTATAGCTATTTTTATTTCTTGTTTCTTTAGAATTAAAAATTAGAATATCTCATATTATGCTTAATTTATATTACTTTAGTTTCTATTTTGTATTTATTCTTAGATATGTCTTAAGATTAATTTTATTACTTGAATTTAATTTTTTAATGATTTTTTATTTAAATTATTCGTTATTTTATTCTTGAAATATTTAATTAAAGTAACAAATGACATCCATAAATGTTATATAGCTTACATAGTCTCTCTTATTTTTGAATTTTTATTATAGAAATAGAGACTTTATATTTTTTATGATTTACAGTTATGGACAAATGATCCAAATATAAAACCGACTACTAGTTTACTGATAATATTCTAGTAATAGTATCCAATTATATTTTTTAAAGTTTCCTTAAATTTCGATGAAGAAGAGAAGTTTATACAGTACTAGTGAGATTTAATAAAAATCCATAGTATTTATAGTAATCTTTTATAGAAATTCATAAGTGATCAAATTAATTGTAGCCTTTATATAGTGTGTAAGATGAAGTCATAGTTAAATATTTAATGGGTTTACAGGTTGGTTTCTTTATAATGAGCAATAAACAGTTTTGCTTCAAACTAAAAATTATGTTTTGAAATAATTAGTTAAAATCTATACAGTTCTTAAACGTACCTTCATCTTCCAAAAGAAGTTGACCTCCTCCACACTTATTTTTTAGTGAATATTTTTATTACTCACTAAATATATCTATGCTCTAAAAAGATTTTGAATTTTTTTAATAAGCTAATGAGTGTACCTTATCAAAGAAGAAATTAAATCCTTTTATCGATGATAAAAATGAGCATTCCGTTCTTTTTTCTTGTACCCTTCCAATAGTCATTGCCCATTTTGAATGCATTCAGATTCATCAGCTGCAAGGATAAAAACACCATACTTTTGATAGTCTCCAAAAGTAAAAATTCATACCATATAACTTTTGGAGCAGATGCAACTCTATTCATGTGATCTAGCAAAGTAATTATAAAATCTGGACATAAGGTGCCTAAATAACGCAATATTATAGTCTTTGGCGATGTACTTAATTAATATATTTTTAATGAATCTATGTATTATTAATTATTTTTAGTATATTAATAACCTTACTTATTAACTTAAACTCTAAAAAATATTTTTAATTTTTTTCTTTAATATTTTACACAGTTATTTTTATTAACTAAAATTTATGCGTAAATCCGCAAAACCTTTATGGAACAGCATCTTAATGAATAATCTTAGTAAAAAATACAAACTAGCATTTACAATAATCTGATTATTCACAAATATTGAAGAATACATTTGATTTGGGAAAATTATTTAAAAATAAATAAATAAGAATCTAAATTATTGGCAGTTAACTTTCTGGAAACCTATACAATATGGTACTTGTTCGATAGGCAATTAAAAATCAGCTGGACTTTACTATTGGCGGTACCACTCTATCGCATCTACAGAGTGAGATAAATCGATTTTAATTTTGGTATTAAAATCAACTAAACAAATTACCCAAAATTAAAATCGATTTATCTCGCTCTATGGATGCGATAGAGTGATACCGCCAATAGTAAAGTCCAGCTGATTTTTAATTACCTATCGAACAAGTACCATATTTTATAGGTTTCCAGAAAGTTAACTGCCAATAATTTAGATTCATATTTATTTATTTTTAAATTATTTTCCCAAATCAAATGTATTCCTCCAATAATGTCATTTACACTGAGGGGGTTTCATATTTTTATTTTATAACAGCTATTTCTGTTCAGTAGAACAAAGAATTCTGTTGGAGTGCTATAAGTATTTGTTATGAAAAAATGTTTTAGTAAAAAATAGGGGGTGGCGAGGAATTTCCCTGGCAATAGGATGTTTCCAAGCTAGTAAATTTTAGTATATACAATTTTTTTTGATTATTAATAAAGATTATATAAATTTATTTTTTTTTATTTAATAATTGTTTAAAGGGATACATTTAACAATCTTTGGCATCTATAAAAAATTAAGGTCAAGTAATTGTTTAGTATTATTACTCTGAATTAAGCTACTATAATATAAATAGGATTCTAACCTTATAAAAATATATTCAATTTAACATAATTTAAATTGCATTTGAAAAGTATAATAAATGTTTAAAGTGATAGATATTAAATGTTTCAACAGAAATTAGCTCATCCATCTTCAATCTCATTAAATCAAATCACGAATGCTATTACTTGCTGATAGAAATAATAACTTGCGAAAAAGAAAATTGAAAAAAATTACTTGCCAGGTCGCTTTCCTTTAATTTTATTTTTATAATAATACTGGCAGGAAACTTACCTCTCAAAAATAGATATTATCATTCGAGCTTACAAGATGTTTTACTTTGGTAAGTAAATCATAAAGGTTTAGTTTTTATATTTCTATCGAAAAATAATTTGAGTTTCACAACATTATTAATACTCTTGTTTAAAGCGTTGATTTGCTTTAATAAGACTCTCGAATCTGATAAATGCCACATTCTCAGTAATTTGCCAGAAAAGATTAGTTTGTAAAGTAGGAAACAATCTAATAGAATTCTTTTAACGGTTAGCAATTTACAATTATAATAATAAATATCTTTAACAAATAATGGAGAAGTGTCGGCTATTTTTATTGAGAGTGTCAACTCTTGTTAAGTTAAAAGGGTCAGCAATCAGAATGGTCTTGTCCAGAAAGCTGAAGAATTTAAATACATATGTAGAGCACGTTGAGTATCTTCGGATTAAAATAGAGATCAAAGAAGTAATAATCATTTAATGCCATTATAAGGATCTGATTTATCTTCAGCAAGACAGAGCTGAAAAATCAAGAAGTTTATTATCATTCACTATAATAAAGAACTTTAATCATAAAGCTATGCATAGCTTTTATAATTAAAAACTGAATGTAAATTACAAATACTGCTGAAGATTCTATTATTAGCTCTTATGCTTATTCTAATTCATTACTCTTGCTTTAATTATTAGAAGACCTATTTTCTATTCCTCACATTCCATTCAAGCATATGTAAATAAATTATCAAGGTTTCATGTTTGTCATTTTATATGTCTTCAAATTTGAAAGTTATTAAGATCTATTTTTATAATTATCATTTATGTAAATCGTTTGTAGAAAACTTGAGTTAAATTTTAGTAAACTTTACAAATTAACCTAAATATGGTTAATATTATTTTATTAAGATTTTATTTTGATCTCTTTTTATTTTTGTAACATTATTTTCATAAAATTTTTTACTATATTTTAATCAATTTCCTAAAATTTCATTTTCTTCATTCTTATACATTATAATAATAATATTTATATTATATTTTTTTCATTTACTTTACATGTACACATAACTCTCTTTAAATTCCAATAAAAAATTACTATTTTAAATTGCTTAACTTCTTTTTTTATATATTAATAATGAGGAATATAATACAAGATATATCATACTTGATAGATTCTTAAAATAAATTATTGCAGACTAGTGTTCAAAAACTTAATAAATATGTATATAAGATTTATATAACAATTGAAATACAGTTTTACCTTTTCCCATTAATTTCCAAGATTAAATATTATTATATTTTTATATGTTTATAAAATTTGATTCTGTCAATTTTTAATCGAATATAGTAGAGGGCCTCGTCTAGTAAGTTACATTATAAATCTTGCAAATTTACAAAGATAGTTAATAATCAAATAATTACAAAAAATTGTATTAATTACAAGTAGAGAATTTTGTTCAAAGTATAGTTAAAATTGATAAAAATAGGAAATTTTATAAATAAAAATTAATCTATAATTAATAATTAATTATAACTGCTAGTAATTAGGAGTGTGTGTAATACTAATCAGTTTTAGTTTAAAATTAATTTATTTAATAATCATTAATATAAATTAAATAATTAGTAGTCTAGTGGTCTGGTAGGGTCTTTAAGGGACGTAATTATACTTAAATATATATATATTATTGTTACCAGCTATACGTATCATGTATCATTACTGCTCTGTGTTAATCATTTCACAGCCTCTGTCTCAGGCCACGGTCCCTTGCTCTCAATTGATTCCCTTCTTCTACTTCTGATCGGCTTCAAATCTTGCATTCAGGAAGCATGCTACCATCGTTGCAGTCAAAGGAAATGCCTCCTCGCCAGTCTAAAACGATATTTTAGATTGGCATAGTACACATCTAGCCTTAAAGGCATTGGCATCTTCGGGTTTAGATTAACAGATTGCCACTCATTCGTGGCTTTTAGTTAGCAAAATTAATAAAGTAAAATTCATAAACCCATTCCAAAGACATGAACAAAGATTCACGGAAGAAAAGAAGAACATGTATGGAGTAAACTACCTTGATCAATAAAAGAAAAGAGTTCGAGGAGGTGTTGATTAGAAAGAATATTATATTTATTTCAACAAAATTTAATATCTCAATGATCAAATCATCTTAAATAATACATACATTCTGCCCATGCTTCTCATCAAAATAAACCAATAAATGATATGAGAATTCATTTTTATACAAGATTTTGAATTTATTATGATGGGAGATCTTTGTATGCATATCCAATGGAATGATAAAACAAAACTCACAAGAAGTCTACAGTCCTCTGATATAAGGCATCCAATGGACATTTATAATTTAAGAAATTAAATTAAGCTTTAAAACAGAGATACAATGCTTTAAAAATAATAAATTAATAGTTTAATTAAAAATAACTAAGTTCAACAGGTGAAAACATTTAAGGACTAAATAAAATGATCAAATAATTAAACTAGCAAGCAATTTATTATAAGCATGACGATTAGATTATTTTATTTATATTTGAAATTACTACGTTAAAGTTGGACATTGAAAACGGGTATCTCTTAGTTTATTTATCATTATATTTTATTTTTAATCAACCCCACTTTTCTAAAAAGTGCGGATGCTTGTTGGATTTTTTTTTAATTAGACTTTAACTTAATTTAATTTCATATTTATCATCAGTAATGATTAATTAATAATTAAACATAAAAAAATTTAATCATAACTCAGGATTCAAATACTATAACAATTACTAGGAATCTTTTTGGAATTAATTATATCTATTTAGAATTAATTATTTCTATTTTAGAATTATTAGAGTAGAGCAGTCATTCGATTGTATTAAGTAAAAATTTTACGGAATTATATGCTTAATTATTTTGTTTCTTTAGGTTTTTATAGTTTCTTTTGAAATTCTAAAGATTTAAAGGGATCTCTAATCTTTTTAAAGATTATTGAATTCTGAACCTAGGTATAAGTCTAATATATTTTTAACTTTCATTAATATTTTAACATAAGCATATTTAATATAATGACTTAACTATTAGATTTATTTATGCTTAATATAATATATTTTAAAAAAGTCCTATGACCGTCGCCACTTTTTTAAAACGTGGGGACTCTTGGAAATTTAATCAATAAGAACTTTAATATAAATATTTAAATATTCAAGGCACAAGCTGCAGGAGCTGAGCTTAATAATATTTAAAATATTTTGATTGTCATGTCCTCAAATGGATAAGTAAGCTAAAATGTCATGCCTAATGTAAAAATGCAACTGATAATAATAAAATAGACCAGGCATGGCTTTAATATGAACTTGGACTAAGTAATAAAGTAGGAGATAAAGTTAAAGCTTGCTGGAAAAACTAAAAAGTTAACATATAGTCACATGTACAGTCCATAGAGAGATATAGAAGTATGGTCAGAATTGTTGATTTTATTTATCATAAATTTAACGGTTAATGCAACATCCCGTATTTCTTACTAAGAGGGAGACTGATGTTCCTAAAGAT
>ARYC01019393.1:0-10479 GCA_000711775.1 Oxytricha trifallax | reverse complement strand
TATAATCTTAAAGTATTTTAATTTTATTATATTTTTGTGTGTTTTTTTTAATAAAAATTCATAAATATTTATGGTTTAAACCATCATTATTTTAATTTAAATAGTTTAAAAGATTATAAAATAAATATGTAATTATCAAATTAATTCAATCTAAGGATGTAAATTATGTAAATTTATGCATAAAAATATACTATATTTGAAGGAAATTAGTAACATTTTAAACTTCAATGAAATTGACTTGACTTATTTTAACTAATTAATAAAAAAAGATATCAAAATTTTAATTGTTTTCGTCATATTTTGTAAACTTAAAACTTAAGATTTATTTCGAAAATTGAGTATATTTTTCAACTTAACTAGATTGATGAAATAATAAATATTATTTTTTACAAATAATTATCAATTAATTAAAAGTGTAGCTAATCAAGATTTATATTTAACTTAAATAGTTATTATAAATCAATTTTTTCTATTCAATACTTATTTAAAGTAAGTTAACTAATGATTAAGATTCATACAGAACACTTTTAAGATCCTAAATATATTAAGGTACTTATGAATACATTTTTACAAAATGATTTTTTTTATGTATTTACTTAATTATGAGTTTTGAAGGACTTGACTTTTCAAGGCTAGTGAGAATTAGAATAGAATTAAATAGACATTTAAGTTTATGTATCAAAATTATAACGTTAACTGACTTTGATTTATTGAAGGCTTAAATAATAGCTTTATATAAAAATATATTAGCATTTTAAAAATAAAAATACTCTAAATAAATTCGTAAACTAATAAGGAGAATAAGTCTAAAATACGGCAACTTTGATTATCTTTTCTTTTGTTAATTTTATATATTGTAGCTATGCTTATATTATTTATTAAATCTTGAATTATTTCAATAACAGAGATTTTAGGTATATTAATAACTATTTTTAATTAAATTGCGGGTCTTTAATATTATCATGATTAATTACCTAAGAAAATCTAAGATATTTCATTTCGATCAACATTGCATTATATTTTTAAATATATTATATCTAAAATATTTTATCTTTCAAGATTAGAGATTGAGATATGAATGGTATGTCAATAGCCATAAGCTATATATTTACTTTGAAAATAATTAATAAAATTTACAATTTGCAGAGTAGAGATATTAATAAATTTCATTCTTATAATTGATAATAATGAAAAGTCCTAAAAAATAATTTACAATTTATTATTATGAAAATTTACATCATAAATTTGTTTAAATTCATTTTTACGTATTTTCAGATTTTAAAAATTACGTAAAAAAATAAATACGTAATTACGAAAAAAAAATAATCGGATAAAATTTTTTGCGTGTTTTTGGGGGGGCCAAAAGTTTTGTTTTTTGTAGCTATTGCTATGTCCTGAATGTGTCCCATCTCTTTTGTTTAGTTATACTTTTATATTTCTAAGATCATGACGAAAAGAAGATTGATGTGGGCTTGGTATGCATTCATACATTTTATTTGTGAGGTTTAGAGTTCGTCTTGTGTGAGATGGAGTGATTCATTGAAGATCTAGTGTGTGGTGTCTCTGCATTTTTAGACTAGTGTGAAGAAGCTAGTTTCTTTAATACTTACTTCATCAATTATTTAATTTATTTAGAGTATTAGGTCTGTTTTGTTTTTCATGACTGTTGGGAGTGAAGTCCATCTCATATTGTTTCTTTGAAATTAGATATTCTCAAAGTTGCTTATGGATGGAGGGCAGGTTAGCTAGGTTACTATTTGATAGCAGAGCTCTAGATTTTAGAAGATAGATTTTGTCTTGACCTTTCTATTTGTTTGTTAATCAACCCCATTGTCTTCGTAGAAAAGTTAGTTAGTACCTTTCGAGTAACGAAGGGTGAGTTGTTTAAAACCCTTCTTTTGTTCTCTACTCATTAAATAGGTACTAGGCATCTATTAACTTTTTTAGTTAATACTGTAAATTAATTAATAGCAAATAACTTTGTTAAAACCTAGACAATATGATCTTTCTAAAATAAATATTTAATTTCAGCTTGACTTACTAATGTCGGTATCATTTTATTGTATCCTTAAAGAGATAAAACAACTTTAATTTTTACTTATAAATCAACTTAAATAATTACTAAAAATTAAAGTCCCCGATTTATCACGCTCTTAAGGATTCAATATAATAATACTGACAAATTGCAAAGTTAGATGATTATAAATGATTTTTCGGACAATTAAGAAAAGCTATCAGCTTAAATTTTGATATTTTATTTATTAACTTCATATTTATCTTCAAAATTAATTATACTTTAGTAATATTCAATTAAAGTTGAGAATGATAAAATAAAGTATTAAAGTGCAACATAATTTGATTCGCTGGCAAATAATAAATAATTTAATTAAAATTTATGTAAATCAAAGAAGATGGAAAGTCTAATTTACCAATAAGAAATAAAGTAGAGAAGCTGTTTATAAATTAAAATAAATTTCTTTTTATAAAAACGTTTGTTTCTTAAAAATAATAAATTTAAATTCATAATTTAAAATCAAAACATAATACAAATTAAAAACTAAATACACTTTAGAGTTAAAAGGTCTGAGTGTTTATAAATATTTTTATTGATAACTTTTGCGATAGTGGCAAGTTGACCTGCAATCCTTCAGTTTAACACAATAATAAAATTCACTCATAACAATAACATTTTAATTTTTTTATTATTAATTTTTTTATTTAAATAAACATTAATTTTACAATGTCAAAATTAATAAAATAAGCTTAATATTTATTAAACTTATAATAATAATAATGATATTTTGATCTTATTTGTGTCTTTGGGACCCCAATCCAGTATGTATTATTGATAAGTAAGATATAAAAATTATAGATAAAGATGTAACTTTTTTGTTGGCTGAATCTTATATTTTTGTTCATTTTCATCTTGTTCTCTATCCCATTTGTCTTATCTCTTTGACCTCCTTATCATCCTCTCTATTTGTTTTAAGGATTTGAATATAGTCTCCATATTTTTTGAAATTATATTATTAGTCAATTTAATTACTTTGATTGAGAATTCAGTCCTTTGTTTCTTATTTGATCTTTCTTTCTACTGGAATCAATTAAAAGAACGAGACATTTGACGGAAAGTGCAACTATATTGAGGTTAGTGAAATAAAAAACACTAATACTTAGTCATGATTTTTCGTTTTCTGTAATGGTATTTAGTATGCGGAGGCTGAATAGTATGACTAGATCATATCTAATTTTTCAGTGTCTATAGCTGATTTGGTCTCATACTTTATGATGTCTCCAAGTTATCTGTCATTCAATGTTAATATCTTCTTCATTGCAGTTCCATCTTAATTTTAGTAGACTCTTGTGGTGGCGTTAATTGGATCTTCTTACTTTTATTAATAATTATATTATTTATATATATCGAATTATGATCAATTGGGATTAATATATATAGTATTAAATTTTAAAAGTTTGATTTTCCTATTTTGTACAAAAAATTCTGTGACATAATTGACTCCATTGACTGAGCTAATATTTTAAAATTCTTAATTATGTTAGATAAGATTAGTAGGAGAAGGGAAAGTTTAATTCAGTGTAACTGAATTAAAATCTTCTATGACTGTAACGCGGCTTTTAATCTTGTTGATATGGGACTGAATTGTTGAACAAATTGACTTTCCAGGTTCTTCTTCAGTACACCAGCCCCTCACTGTTACTTTAAGTATTTTCTAATTGATGATTCATCTTTACTTTAGCCTTTTTTATTTTCTCTATTGAGGAGTCACTGTTGGGAGACAATCTCGCAAGAATTTAGCTAGTAGTACAGAGCTATCATAGCTTATATTGTGGGATATTGTTGAGGAGTGTTGTGGTTTTATGAACTTGTTGTTTATTTCTAATTGTCTAATCATTTGAATTTGTTGATAAGTCCATAGTTGAACTATACTACCGCAGCTGTCATCTTCAAATTAAATTTGTGAGAGTTGGATTCCAAACTAGTTAATTAATATGTAAACTTTCATTTTAAGGATTCTTTTCAAGACAAAAAATAAAGTCCTCATTATCCTGTTGAAAGATGATTTAATATCTCTGTTATTGATGATTCCTCTTTGTGTTTGCTGAGTTTCCCCATTCTGTGCTTGGTAATTTTTTAAATACTTCTACTATTTTTTGAATAAACTTATTGTATTATTTAATCACAAATAATTAAATTTATTAATTCTTTTTTTTATTATTGTGATGTTATATTTATATCTATTATAAATATAAATCTTCTTATGATAAACTTGAATTTCAAATAATCCTTATTTGTATATTATATTAGCAAAAACTTTTATTCTTCGTTATTGTTTTATCGTATTATAATCATCAGTTTTTTAAAATTTATTAGTGAAATTAATATAATTTCAAAAAATAGTAGAAGTATTTAAAAAATTACCAAGCACAGAATGGGGAAACTCAGCAAACACAAAGAGGAATCATCAATAACAGAGATATTAAATCATCTTTCAACAGGATAATGAGGACTTTATTTTTTGTCTTGAAAAGAATCCTTAAAATGAAAGTTTACATATTAATTAACTAGTTTGGAATCCAACTCTCACAAATTTAATTTGAAGATGACAGCTGCGGTAGTATAGTTCAACTATGGACTTATCAACAAATTCAAATGATTAGACAATTAGAAATAAACAACAAGTTCATAAAACCACAACACTCCTCAACAATATCCCACAATATAAGCTATGATAGCTCTGTACTACTAGCTAAATTCTTGCGAGATTGTCTCCCAACAGTGACTCCTCAATAGAGAAAATAAAAAAGGCTAAAGTAAAGATGAATCATCAATTAGAAAATACTTAAAGTAACAGTGAGGGGCTGGTGTACTGAAGAAGAACCTGGAAAGTCAATTTGTTCAACAATTCAGTCCCATATCAACAAGATTAAAAGCCGCGTTACAGTCATAGAAGATTTTAATTCAGTTACA
The DNA here is from genome assembly GCA_000711775.1 of Oxytricha trifallax. Taxonomy (NCBI): domain Eukaryota; phylum Ciliophora; class Spirotrichea; order Sporadotrichida; family Oxytrichidae; genus Oxytricha; species Oxytricha trifallax. Next base: position 5,492 of record ARYC01019393.1, on the reverse strand, counting down.
CTGAATTAAACTTTCCCTTCTCCTACTAATCTTATCTAACATAATTAAGAATTTTAAAATATTAGCTCAGTCAATGGAGTCAATTATGTCACAGAATTTTTTGTACAAAATAGGAAAATCAAACTTTTAAAATTTAATACTATATATATTAATCCCAATTGATCATAATTCGATATATATAAATAATATAATTATTAATAAAAGTAAGAAGATCCAATTAACGCCACCACAAGAGTCTACTAAAATTAAGATGGAACTGCAATGAAGAAGATATTAACATTGAATGACAGATAACTTGGAGACATCATAAAGTATGAGACCAAATCAGCTATAGACACTGAAAAATTAGATATGATCTAGTCATACTATTCAGCCTCCGCATACTAAATACCATTACAGAAAACGAAAAATCATGACTAAGTATTAGTGTTTTTTATTTCACTAACCTCAATATAGTTGCACTTTCCGTCAAATGTCTCGTTCTTTTAATTGATTCCAGTAGAAAGAAAGATCAAATAAGAAACAAAGGACTGAATTCTCAATCAAAGTAATTAAATTGACTAATAATATAATTTCAAAAAATATGGAGACTATATTCAAATCCTTAAAACAAATAGAGAGGATGATAAGGAGGTCAAAGAGATAAGACAAATGGGATAGAGAACAAGATGAAAATGAACAAAAATATAAGATTCAGCCAACAAAAAAGTTACATCTTTATCTATAATTTTTATATCTTACTTATCAATAATACATACTGGATTGGGGTCCCAAAGACACAAATAAGATCAAAATATCATTATTATTATTATAAGTTTAATAAATATTAAGCTTATTTTATTAATTTTGACATTGTAAAATTAATGTTTATTTAAATAAAAAAATTAATAATAAAAAAATTAAAATGTTATTGTTATGAGTGAATTTTATTATTGTGTTAAACTGAAGGATTGCAGGTCAACTTGCCACTATCGCAAAAGTTATCAATAAAAATATTTATAAACACTCAGACCTTTTAACTCTAAAGTGTATTTAGTTTTTAATTTGTATTATGTTTTGATTTTAAATTATGAATTTAAATTTATTATTTTTAAGAAACAAACGTTTTTATAAAAAGAAATTTATTTTAATTTATAAACAGCTTCTCTACTTTATTTCTTATTGGTAAATTAGACTTTCCATCTTCTTTGATTTACATAAATTTTAATTAAATTATTTATTATTTGCCAGCGAATCAAATTATGTTGCACTTTAATACTTTATTTTATCATTCTCAACTTTAATTGAATATTACTAAAGTATAATTAATTTTGAAGATAAATATGAAGTTAATAAATAAAATATCAAAATTTAAGCTGATAGCTTTTCTTAATTGTCCGAAAAATCATTTATAATCATCTAACTTTGCAATTTGTCAGTATTATTATATTGAATCCTTAAGAGCGTGATAAATCGGGGACTTTAATTTTTAGTAATTATTTAAGTTGATTTATAAGTAAAAATTAAAGTTGTTTTATCTCTTTAAGGATACAATAAAATGATACCGACATTAGTAAGTCAAGCTGAAATTAAATATTTATTTTAGAAAGATCATATTGTCTAGGTTTTAACAAAGTTATTTGCTATTAATTAATTTACAGTATTAACTAAAAAAGTTAATAGATGCCTAGTACCTATTTAATGAGTAGAGAACAAAAGAAGGGTTTTAAACAACTCACCCTTCGTTACTCGAAAGGTACTAACTAACTTTTCTACGAAGACAATGGGGTTGATTAACAAACAAATAGAAAGGTCAAGACAAAATCTATCTTCTAAAATCTAGAGCTCTGCTATCAAATAGTAACCTAGCTAACCTGCCCCTCCATCCATAAGCAACTTTGAGAATATCTAATTTCAAAGAAACAATATGAGATGGACTTCACTCCCAACAGTCATGAAAAACAAAACAGACCTAATACTCTAAATAAATTAAATAATTGATGAAGTAAGTATTAAAGAAACTAGCTTCTTCACACTAGTCTAAAAATGCAGAGACACCACACACTAGATCTTCAATGAATCACTCCATCTCACACAAGACGAACTCTAAACCTCACAAATAAAATGTATGAATGCATACCAAGCCCACATCAATCTTCTTTTCGTCATGATCTTAGAAATATAAAAGTATAACTAAACAAAAGAGATGGGACACATTCAGGACATAGCAATAGCTACAAAAAACAAAACTTTTGGCCCCCCCAAAAACACGCAAAAAATTTTATCCGATTATTTTTTTTTCGTAATTACGTATTTATTTTTTTACGTAATTTTTAAAATCTGAAAATACGTAAAAATGAATTTAAACAAATTTATGATGTAAATTTTCATAATAATAAATTGTAAATTATTTTTTAGGACTTTTCATTATTATCAATTATAAGAATGAAATTTATTAATATCTCTACTCTGCAAATTGTAAATTTTATTAATTATTTTCAAAGTAAATATATAGCTTATGGCTATTGACATACCATTCATATCTCAATCTCTAATCTTGAAAGATAAAATATTTTAGATATAATATATTTAAAAATATAATGCAATGTTGATCGAAATGAAATATCTTAGATTTTCTTAGGTAATTAATCATGATAATATTAAAGACCCGCAATTTAATTAAAAATAGTTATTAATATACCTAAAATCTCTGTTATTGAAATAATTCAAGATTTAATAAATAATATAAGCATAGCTACAATATATAAAATTAACAAAAGAAAAGATAATCAAAGTTGCCGTATTTTAGACTTATTCTCCTTATTAGTTTACGAATTTATTTAGAGTATTTTTATTTTTAAAATGCTAATATATTTTTATATAAAGCTATTATTTAAGCCTTCAATAAATCAAAGTCAGTTAACGTTATAATTTTGATACATAAACTTAAATGTCTATTTAATTCTATTCTAATTCTCACTAGCCTTGAAAAGTCAAGTCCTTCAAAACTCATAATTAAGTAAATACATAAAAAAAATCATTTTGTAAAAATGTATTCATAAGTACCTTAATATATTTAGGATCTTAAAAGTGTTCTGTATGAATCTTAATCATTAGTTAACTTATTTTAAATAAGTATTGAAAGAAAATTGATTTATAATAATTATTTAAGTTAAATATAAATCTTGATTAGCTACACTTTTAATTAATTGATAATTATTTGTAAAAAATAATATTTATTATTTCATCAATCTATTTAAGTTGAAAAATATACTCAATTTTCGAAATAAATCTTAAGTTTTAAGTTTACAAAATATGACGATAAAACAATTAAAATTTTGATATCTTTTTTATTAATTAGTTAAAATAAGTCAAGATAATTTCATTGAAGTTTAAAATTTTACTAATTTCCTTCTAATATAGTATGTTTTTATAGCAAATTTATAATTTACATCCTTAGATTGAATTAATTTGATAATTACATATTTATTTTATAATCTTTTAAACTATTTAAATTAAAAAATTGATGGTTTAAAGCATAAATATTTATGAATTTTATTTAAAAAACACACAAAAATATAATAAAATTTAAATACTTTAAGATTATATATTATTATGAAAATTTACATCATAAATTTGTTTAAATTTTTACGTATTTTCAGATTTTCAAAATTACGTAAAAAAATAAATACGTAATTACGAAAAAAAAATAATCGGATAAATTTTTTTGCGTTTTTTGGGGGGGGCCAAACTTTTGAATACCACTTTAGGGAGGAAAGATTCTAGGCTCTTATTTATTAACTAGCCTTCACTATTAAATACCCCTAGGTAATATAAGAATCAGCCTTCAAAGTAGCAAACTTAGCTCTAAAGTCTCTTGAAAATATAGCAAATTAAGACGGTCTGAAATCAACTAACTAACTAAAACAGAACCTCACCAAACAGCCTAAACTTCCACAAAATACCTCAATAGAAGATTTTGAGATGCAAGATGAAGATGCCGAACAAATAGACATCTCCACAAAACCAAGGAAAAAACCTAAACCTAAACCTGACATCTTTAATGATGACGCATCAAACCAGAAAAGTCTAACCAGTATACTTTCATCTGATCAGTTTTACCTAGAACTGAAGTCCAACATCAATAAAGTTAATAAAATTCACATCAGTAACTATAGACTATAATAATATTTTTAATTTAAAGTGTTAGGCACTGCTAAATACAAAATATATGAAAGGACCCTTAAAAACCTTACTTTATAGGCAAACCAACAAATTAAATGGTATTTTACCAAAACAAAAAACAAATACTTTAATGAACTAAGAAGTGAGGAACACGAAGAATTTAACAAATTTCATATAAAGGACTTTACAAAAAATTAACCTAAACGTCAAACAATCTTCGGTTAGAAACACCATGATTGCACTTTATGTCGACTCAAAAAGATACAATCTCGAAAGACTAAAAAACCAGATATTCCCACACCTATAGCAATTATCAATGTTTAAAACAAAGCCGATAGGCATACAAATGGGGCGCACATATAAACTGGAACTAAAGTTTAAAAAAGAGGAAGATGCAAGGGTATTTATGATAAACTTGCACAAAGAAAAAGTTACTAATCATAGAATCTGGAAAGGAGTTACCAGATGGAAGAGAAAGAAAAACTGGACATCCATATAAAGACAAAGAAGATTTACGAAAGACCAGATTACTTAAAATGAAAAGGGCTAGTCCCTTGTGTATATTAACATATATTTAAGATCGGGGGTCCTCAGAGACCTCAATGTGATCACATATTTATTATTTTTATTATTATTAATTAATTTCCCAAATCCATAATATAAAAGCTATAATTATAGAGCAGTTAAAATGACTATATTTAGTATAATTGATAAACTCTATTTAAATAATTTTCATTATGCTCTTCTTTGACATATTTAGCTTATATCTAATGTAATTGGCTTTAGATCTGGCTTAACCAGAGGATAAGAATGCTGGAGCAACACGAATACTATCAGTCTGTAAAGAGAATGTTTAGAGTAACTTATGAGAAGAAGAAGGAGATGGAATACGATATAGAAATATTAGAACAAGTTCAAACTACTTGAACACTCAAAAGAAAGAAACCTCAATTATGTAAATAGATGTGAGATCTGAAAATTTGAACCAAGAGAAGCAACTTGAGATGCAGAAGACAACATCTGAAAGAAAGGCTGTGCTTTAGATAACAAGGAAGAATTTGTCAGAAATGAGTAGTTTGTATTTCGTAATTTTAATTTACCTCGAGTTACTAACTAATTGATGATTCAGAAATGTTCTGTTCTTCTGTTCATCATTATTTTAATCATATTTTCAAAAAAGAGAAGGAGCAGCTTCATTATTTTAACTTAAAAAAAGTATTCGAAAATATTTGAAACTTCGACTTATTTATTAGAATATTAAATTAATTTATAAGTCAGGTACTTCATGATTAATCTTTTACTTTTTAAATACACTTATATTACGATCA
>ARYC01019392.1:0-43496 GCA_000711775.1 Oxytricha trifallax | reverse complement strand
CAATTGTTCAACAATTCAGTCCCATATCAACAAGATTAAAAGCCGCGTTACAGTCATAGAAGATTTTAATTCAGTTACACTGAATTAAACTTTCCCTTCTCCTACTAATCTTATCTAACATAATTAAGAATTTTAAAATATTAGCTCAGTCAATGGAGTCAATTATGTCACAGAATTTTTTGTACAAAATAGGAAAATCAAACTTTTAAAATTTAATACTATATATATTAATCCCAATTGATCATAATTCGATATATATAAATAATATAATTATTAATAAAAGTAAGAAGATCCAATTAACGCCACCACAAGAGTCTACTAAAATTAAGATGGAACTGCAATGAAGAAGATATTAACATTGAATGACAGATAACTTGGAGACATCATAAAGTATGAGACCAAATCAGCTATAGACACTGAAAAATTAGATATGATCTAGTCATACTATTCAGCCTCCGCATACTAAATACCATTACAGAAAACGAAAAATCATGACTAAGTATTAGTGTTTTTTATTTCACTAACCTCAATATAGTTGCACTTTCCGTCAAATGTCTCGTTCTTTTAATTGATTCCAGTAGAAAGAAAGATCAAATAAGAAACAAAGGACTGAATTCTCAATCAAAGTAATTAAATTGACTAATAATATAATTTCAAAAAATATGGAGACTATATTCAAATCCTTAAAACAAATAGAGAGGATGATAAGGAGGTCAAAGAGATAAGACAAATGGGATAGAGAACAAGATGAAAATGAACAAAAATATAAGATTCAGCCAACAAAAAAGTTACATCTTTATCTATAATTTTTATATCTTACTTATCAATAATACATACTGGATTGGGGTCCCAAAGACACAAATAAGATCAAAATATCATTATTATTATTATAAGTTTAATAAATATTAAGCTTATTTTATTAATTTTGACATTGTAAAATTAATGTTTATTTAAATAAAAAAATTAATAATAAAAAAATTAAAATGTTATTGTTATGAGTGAATTTTATTATTGTGTTAAACTGAAGGATTGCAGGTCAACTTGCCACTATCGCAAAAGTTATCAATAAAAATATTTATAAACACTCAGACCTTTTAACTCTAAAGTGTATTTAGTTTTTAATTTGTATTATGTTTTGATTTTAAATTATGAATTTAAATTTATTATTTTTAAGAAACAAACGTTTTTATAAAAAGAAATTTATTTTAATTTATAAACAGCTTCTCTACTTTATTTCTTATTGGTAAATTAGACTTTCCATCTTCTTTGATTTACATAAATTTTAATTAAATTATTTATTATTTGCCAGCGAATCAAATTATGTTGCACTTTAATACTTTATTTTATCATTCTCAACTTTAATTGAATATTACTAAAGTATAATTAATTTTGAAGATAAATATGAAGTTAATAAATAAAATATCAAAATTTAAGCTGATAGCTTTTCTTAATTGTCCGAAAAATCATTTATAATCATCTAACTTTGCAATTTGTCAGTATTATTATATTGAATCCTTAAGAGCGTGATAAATCGGGGACTTTAATTTTTAGTAATTATTTAAGTTGATTTATAAGTAAAAATTAAAGTTGTTTTATCTCTTTAAGGATACAATAAAATGATACCGACATTAGTAAGTCAAGCTGAAATTAAATATTTATTTTAGAAAGATCATATTGTCTAGGTTTTAACAAAGTTATTTGCTATTAATTAATTTACAGTATTAACTAAAAAAGTTAATAGATGCCTAGTACCTATTTAATGAGTAGAGAACAAAAGAAGGGTTTTAAACAACTCACCCTTCGTTACTCGAAAGGTACTAACTAACTTTTCTACGAAGACAATGGGGTTGATTAACAAACAAATAGAAAGGTCAAGACAAAATCTATCTTCTAAAATCTAGAGCTCTGCTATCAAATAGTAACCTAGCTAACCTGCCCCTCCATCCATAAGCAACTTTGAGAATATCTAATTTCAAAGAAACAATATGAGATGGACTTCACTCCCAACAGTCATGAAAAACAAAACAGACCTAATACTCTAAATAAATTAAATAATTGATGAAGTAAGTATTAAAGAAACTAGCTTCTTCACACTAGTCTAAAAATGCAGAGACACCACACACTAGATCTTCAATGAATCACTCCATCTCACACAAGACGAACTCTAAACCTCACAAATAAAATGTATGAATGCATACCAAGCCCACATCAATCTTCTTTTCGTCATGATCTTAGAAATATAAAAGTATAACTAAACAAAAGAGATGGGACACATTCAGGACATAGCAATAGCTACAAAAAACAAAACTTTTGGCCCCCCCAAAAACACGCAAAAAATTTTATCCGATTATTTTTTTTTCGTAATTACGTATTTATTTTTTTACGTAATTTTTAAAATCTGAAAATACGTAAAAATGAATTTAAACAAATTTATGATGTAAATTTTCATAATAATAAATTGTAAATTATTTTTTAGGACTTTTCATTATTATCAATTATAAGAATGAAATTTATTAATATCTCTACTCTGCAAATTGTAAATTTTATTAATTATTTTCAAAGTAAATATATAGCTTATGGCTATTGACATACCATTCATATCTCAATCTCTAATCTTGAAAGATAAAATATTTTAGATATAATATATTTAAAAATATAATGCAATGTTGATCGAAATGAAATATCTTAGATTTTCTTAGGTAATTAATCATGATAATATTAAAGACCCGCAATTTAATTAAAAATAGTTATTAATATACCTAAAATCTCTGTTATTGAAATAATTCAAGATTTAATAAATAATATAAGCATAGCTACAATATATAAAATTAACAAAAGAAAAGATAATCAAAGTTGCCGTATTTTAGACTTATTCTCCTTATTAGTTTACGAATTTATTTAGAGTATTTTTATTTTTAAAATGCTAATATATTTTTATATAAAGCTATTATTTAAGCCTTCAATAAATCAAAGTCAGTTAACGTTATAATTTTGATACATAAACTTAAATGTCTATTTAATTCTATTCTAATTCTCACTAGCCTTGAAAAGTCAAGTCCTTCAAAACTCATAATTAAGTAAATACATAAAAAAAATCATTTTGTAAAAATGTATTCATAAGTACCTTAATATATTTAGGATCTTAAAAGTGTTCTGTATGAATCTTAATCATTAGTTAACTTATTTTAAATAAGTATTAAAGAAAAAATTGATTTATAATAATTATTTAAGTTAAATATAAATCTTGATTAGCTACACTTTTAATTAATTGATAATTATTTGTAAAAAATAATATTTATTATTTCATCAATCTATTTAAGTTGAAAAATATACTCAATTTTCGAAATAAATCTTAAGTTTTAAGTTTACAAAATATGACGATAAAACAATTAAAATTTTGATATCTTTTTTATTAATTAGTTAAAATAAGTCAAGATAATTTCATTGAAGTTTAAAATTTTACTAATTTCCTTCTAATATTGTATTTTTTTATACATAAATTTTCATAATTTACATCCTTAGATTGAATTAATTTGATAATTACATATTTATTTTATAATCTTTTAAACTATTTAAATTAAAAAATTGATGGTTCAAACCATAAATATTTATGAATTTTTATTAAAAAAACCCACAAAAATATAATAAAATTTAAATACTTTAAGATTATATATTATTATGAAAATTTACATCATAAATTTGTTAAAATTAATTTTTACGTATTTTCAGATTTTCAAAATTACGTAAAAAAATAAATACGTAATTACGAAAAAAAAATAATCGGATAAATTTTTTTGCGTGTTTTTGGGGGGGGCCAAACTTTTGAATACCACTTTAGGGAGGAAAGATTCTAGGCGCTTATCTATTAACTAGCCTTCACAATTAAATACCCCTAGGTAATATAAGAATCAGCCTTCAAAGTAGCAAACTTAGCTATAAAGTCTCTTGAAAATATAGCAAATTAAGACGGTCTGAAATCAACTAACTAACTAAAACAGAACCTCACCAAACAGCCTAAACTTCCACAAAATACCTCAATAGAAGATTTTGAGATGCAAGATGAAGATGCCGAACAAATAGACATCTCCACAAAACCAAGGAAAAAACCTAAACCTAAACCTGACATCTTTAATGATGACGCATCAAACCAGAAAAGTCTAACCAGTATACTTTCATCTGATCAGTTTTACCTAGAACTGAAGTCCAACATCAATAAAGTTAATAAAATTCACATCAGTAACTATAGACTATAATAATATTTTTAATTTAAAGTGTTAGGCACTGCTAAATACAAAATATATGAAAGGACCCTTAAAAACCTTACTTTATAGGCAAACCAACAAATTAAATGGTATTTTACCAAAACAAAAAACAAATACTTTAATGAACTAAGAAGTGAGGAACACGAAGAATTTAACAAATTTCATATAAAGGACTTTACAAAAAATTAACCTAAACGTCAAACAATCTTCGGTTAGAAACACCATGATTGCACTTTATGTCGACTCAAAAAGATACAATCTCGAAAGACTAAAAAACCAGATATTCCCACACCTATAGCAATTATCAATGTTTAAAACAAAGCCGATAGGCATACAAATGGGGCGCACATATAAACTGGAACTAAAGTTTAAAAAAGAGGAAGATGCAAGGGTATTTATGATAAACTTGCACAAAGAAAAAGTTACTAATCATAGAATCTGGAAAGGAGTTACCAGATGGAAGAGAAAGAAAAACTGGACATCCATATAAAGACAAAGAAGATTTACGAAAGACCAGATTACTTAAAATGAAAAGGGCTAGTCCCTTGTGTATATTAACATATATTTAAGATCGGGGGTCCTCAGAGACCTCAATGTGATCACATATTTATTATTTTTATTATTATTAATTAATTTCCCAAATCCATAATATAAAAGCTATAATTATAGAGCAGTTAAAATGACTATATTTAGTATAATTGATAAACTCTATTTAAATAATTTTCATTATGCTCTTCTTTGACATATTTAGCTTATATCTAATGTAATTGGCTTTAGATCTGGCTTAACCAGAGGATAAGAATGCTGGAGCAACACGAATACTATCAGTCTGTAAAGAGAATGTTTAGAGTAACTTATGAGAAGAAGAAGGAGATGGAATACGATATAGAAATATTAGAACAAGTTCAAACTACTTGAACACTCAAAAGAAAGAAACCTCAATTATGTAAATAGATGTGAGATCTGAAAATTTGAACCAAGAGAAGCAACTTGAGATGCAGAAGACAACATCTGAAAGAAAGGCTGTGCTTTAGATAACAAGGAAGAATTTGTCAGAAATGAGTAGTTTGTATTTCGTAATTTTAATTTACCTCGAGTTACTAACTAATTGATGATTCAGAAATGTTCTGTTCTTCTGTTCATCATTATTTTAATCATATTTTCAAAAAAGAGAAGGAGCAGCTTCATTATTTTAACTTAAAAAAAGTATTCGAAAATATTTGAAACTTCGACTTATTTATTAGAATATTAAATTAATTTATAAGTCAGGTACTTCATGATTAATCTTTTACTTTTTAAATACACTTATATTACGATCAAAAGCCTTATAACTAAATTTTACATTTAACCTTAATCTTGAATAATTGTAATATCACTTTCAATGTTAGACTAAACTGAAGTAAAGTTTTAATTAAGGTAAATTATAGTGCAGGTAAAAGCTCAACACTCTTAACAATATATTCATTGCGCACATTCATTCGCAAATATGTAGGTTTATAAACAATTTATATTTTTAACTACCACAGTGTTTGTTTCTTTGTTGATTATTATCAACTAATTGTCTCAATGATTTATCAAATCTTATATTTGATCTTTCATTTTGTTCTGAAGCTCGTGCTTCTTGAAATTTCATAGTGAGATGTGTTCAATATGATGCCTCTTTCTCTTTGGTTTGCACTGCTTCTGTATCCTCCTCTTTCATAAACTTCTCTCGTGCATTATTCTCAATACACTAGGTTTTGGAAACGTTAATTTTTAATTAATAAACTTTCTTTACTGAAACTGGAGATTATTATTAGTAACTCTTATGTTTCTTGAAAAGATTTTTTATGCCATACTTGGTTTTCTATTCTCTCTGATCATCTTATCTTAATTATTAAAGATCCTGATGTGTTTATGATAGGCCTTTTTAATCTGTGCATCACTTATTCTATTTATCCTTTGGTTTACGTGCGCTAAAAGGATGAATCAACTCTGAAGACTATATCTATAATTTTTATGACTAAAAAATGAAACAAAGTTAATCTAAAAAGGAATTCTTGTAATTTTTACAATTTAACTAAAAAGGATATTTAATCCATATTTATTATAATTTGTATAATTCATAAAATGTTCTAAAATTAGTTAATTTTTTATATAAAATACTCAATATTCATTCTTCTTTGTTTAATAATCAATTTTATTAATTTACAATGTTTTCTACTAAACGATTTAGATTATATATAAATAAATATCATGAGTAATTAATTCACTTTTTAAGATTGAAATATAGAATTTTATTCATTTCTTTTCTTTGTAAATCTTTAAATTAATCATCTAGTTTAATGTGTTAAAGATATGTAAGAGAATTATATAACAATATTGCATCGGTAGTTGAAAGGTATTTTTTTAGTCAATTTTAATAATTTTATTTTGAATTTCATGATTATTCTATAAAGAATCTTGAACACAAATAAAATTTTTTAGCAAAAAATGATAAGATATAATATATAGAAAAGGATCATTGAATTTTTGTTGCTGAATTTTTTCTTTGTTAGTATTAAAATCCTTTTCCAAGTATAAGTCCAACTTAGTCTTACAAAGCTATTACCTAGAAAATATATGGGCTAAACTTTTCCATCTTTATCAATCAAGTGTTTTTTTCCAAATTATTTAAATTAAAGATGCTTTATTTTATATATAAAAATTCAAAATAAAGTGTAAATTACTGTAAAATATTAAGTGGCGTTATTTTGTAAATTAATATTAATTCAATCAAAATTCCACCTCTAAATACAGCTTAATCAAAACCAAATCTAATTTTATTTTCTTTAATTTTTTTCAAAATTTAATTGATTCTCTAGCTAAAATAAAAAATAATAATAATAATTTGTAATTAATTTTAGCTAATATTAATTAAGGGTATTTTATTAAATCTGATTTATCTATTATATTAAATCAAATATGACTATCAAAAACTTATGGAATCATAAGATATTTATTATAATTGTTAATTGGCTGATAATTTAAAGATATTACTATTAATTATAGCATTGAACTAGTAAGATTATTAATTAAAACATTTATGAAGTAAATATAAGATCATAATTGAATAAATAATTAGTATTGAGATAATGGCAATCACTTATTGGGATTACGAGAAGTATATTCTTTTAAAATATTAATGTTTCTAAGAATTTTTACGGTTCTTTATCTCCTGGAACTTATTTAATATTTTGGCAGTTAAAAAGTGATTAAGGTCTCCAACGTTAGATATTCTAGAGTAAACTATTGATAAGAAAAGTAAAAAGATATTTATTTTGTCTTTTAAAAACCCGATTGGTTGGGATATTTATCATGCCAATTAATGTAAGAGTCTAATTCAGATCCTAATCAAATTTCAGAAATGTCCTCAGATTGTACTCATTAAATTTCATATATAATTTTTGCTCAACTACCTAGTTTATTATAGTTGTATTTACACAAATATTGAGAAATGAATAATTATAATATAAATATTAATTTATATTTGAAAATATCTTAAATAGAATTATTCATACTTTTAGCTAATGCTGATTTGTGCATTAATAGCTTTAGAAGATTGATCCACTAATGGTGTCTATTATATATTTGCTCGCTTAACTTAATGATCCTTTCTTGTTACTTAATCCGAGAATATCTACAGAATGGACTTCAGATAGTCTATATATTTACAGCTGATATATGCACTTTTATGACCAAAACAATGCCAAATCTAATAAATAATAATAATAATATGATCACATTGAGGTCTCTGGGGACCCCCGATCAAAATTATGTTTAATATATATAAGGGTCTAGCCCTTTTCATTTTAAGTAATCTGGTCTTCCATAAACTTTCTTAGTCTTTATGTGGATGTCCAGTATCTTCTTTCTCTTCCATCTGGTAACTCCTTTCCAAAATTTATTGTTGGTTATTTTCTCTCTGCGCCAGTTTTATAAAAAGACGCTCATATCTTCCCCTTTTTTAAATTTTAGTTCTATCTTATGTGTACCACCTAATTGTATGCTTTTTGGGTTGGATTTGAACATAGAAATTTGTTATAAGTGAGGAAAAATTTAGTTTTTAAGCTAGTCATAGCCGTATCTTTTGGCGTCCGCATAGAGAACAATCATGGTATTTTCTGTTGTCGACTTTTATATATTAAGGTTGATCTTTGTAAAGTCAGGTTAAATGAAAAGCTTGAACTCTTCTTTCTCTTCAGTATCTAATTCGTGCCAAAATTTATTTTTTAATTTTGCGAAGTACCATTTAACTTATTAGTTTGATTATAGAGATAGGTTTTTTATAGTCCTATCATCCATCTAGTAGTTGATATTACCTAGTACTTTGAATTATATTTATCTTTAGAGTTGATGGTTCACTTCATGTATTGTATGAACTTTTCCGATGTTAGCTTTTAGTTCTTAGCTCATCTGATCAGAAGAAAGTATACTGATCAGACTTTTCTGGTGAGATGCGTCATCGTTAGTGGCTTTATACTTTGGTTTTTTTCCTGGCTTTAATGACGTGTCTATTTGCATTAGCATGTCTTCAACCATGTCGACCTCCTCAAAAACTGATCTCTCTTTTTTTTCACTATTGTATGTTGTTTACTTACTTGTTGTTTGAGGCCTCCTTAGTTGACTAGGTTCTCTAATGACTTGATAGCTAGGTTCGCTACTTTGAAGGTTGATTCTTGTATTACTTAGGGGTATTTAATAGTAAAAGCAAATTAATGAATTAAGGCTTAGAATCTTTCTTCTCTGAAGTGGTATTCAAAGTTTTTGTTTTTTTTAGCTATTGCTATGTCATGAATGTGACCTTGTTCTTTGGTTTAGTTGTATTTTTTAGATTTTTAAGATCATTACAAATAGTAAGTTGATATGTGATTAGAAGGATTAAGACATTTTACCTGTTAGTTTTGTAACTCGTCTTGTGATAGTGGGAGTGATTCATTGAGTATTACATCTGTCGTGTCCATGCATTTTTAAACGAGGGAGAAAAGACTGGTCTCCTTAATAGAGACTTCATCCACTACTTTCTTTAAGTTGAGGATTGTTTCTGTTTTTGCTTTCATGATTGCTGGAAGTGAAATCCATCTCATGTAATTTCTTTGTAACTAAATGTTATCAAAGTTAACCGATGTTTTAATGGAGGAGTGAGGCTGCTAATCTTTCTCTGAAAGATGCTTTTTGTTTTCATCAATCTATTGTTTTGTTGGTCTGCTCCATTATCTTCAAAAAGAAGTTGGTTGGTCCCTTTGGTATATTTTTGAGTGAGTTATTTAAACTCTTTCTTAAAGTTACGACTCATTTGGACAACCTATCTATTAACTTTCTTAGTTAATAATTATGCCACATCTAATAATGTTTTTTAAAATTAAAATAATTTTGTGAATAAACAATTAAAATAATGATTATACAAATACTAATAATAATAATAGGTAAAAATATAATATTTTAAAAAAGATCTCATCATCCTCATGATCTTAATTGTCTTCATCAAGCATTTTTAAAGTTTATCGTTCCCATTTCCACTATAGTTATGCGAAACACCTTTTATTTGAGTGCTAAATTTATTTTCGTCTCAAAATTCTTAACAATAAATTAAATTTTTCAATTAATTAATTAATTAATTTCCTTTTATAAATCATAAATTCACTTATAGTGAGTTCATAAATCTTTGCTGATTTTAAGTTATTATTAGTAGACTTAATAAAGCCTTTCTTTCTGATTTAAATTGGCTAAAATTTAAACCAATAAGATAAATACTCATTTGCAAATTGATTTTGTTCAAAATAACATAAGTAATTTATTAATTTTATTCAAAGATAGATTGTTTATATTTGATAAATCATTCCAAACTTGATTATGTAGGAATGTATTATATTTAGAAAATTTAATTAAATTTAAACTATAAACAAACAAATTATTAAATTTCATATAATCAAAACTTAGATACTTTGGATTTATTCGATACAGAAATAAAAATCAGCATGAATTTACTTATGGCGTATTGTTTTATAGTATCCTGGAAAGAGATAAAAAGAATTTTATCTTTGGTTATTTGTTTAGTTGATTGTGTTGTTAAAATTAAACTTAATTTATATCGCTCCAGAAAGCAATAAGACAACACCGTCAATAGAGAAGTGCAGCTTGTTTTGAATTTTCTCTCTTACAAGTACCTTATTTTTTGAATTCAAAAAAGTTAACTCCTGATAATTTGATATTTTAAGTTTATTTTAATATTTCCAAATTTAATTGTATTTATTACAACAATATCATTAATTTAAGAGAAATATAATTTACTTATCATTTAGTCTAATACAAAATTAAAATCGTGAGAGCTTAACTTATAATCACGAGTAAATAATTTCTTTGTACAAGTTAAAAATCATGTTTGCAAATATAATTATATTATCAAGTATCATTGCCATTATTAAGTTTATTATGTATATAAGCAATATTAATCTAGAGATAATTAAATAACTAATTTCAAATAACGGATTGCTATTTGCAATTACAAAGAATAAATATAATTAATTTTTTTATAACGACGTCAAAATTGGCATCGTAAATTAGAATATTCATGAATAAATATAGTATTTACAAATAAATCAATATAAACATGAAGATGGCAATTAAAATTGACATATCCAACTTGATTAATAAATAATAAATGCTATAAATATATCGAAATATAAGATATAATGCTTTAAAAATATTTATATGGAAGACTGTAAACTGCAATCATAATAAATTAATCATAAAGTAGATATTAGAATGCAAAAACATAAAAATACGCATTAAATTCACTTGCACATACCTTATTCATTTTTATAATTTAGTTAATTTGACAGTCAAAATGATACATTCATGATAATTTCTTTGGAAAGTATAAGGTTACTAGAAGAAAAAAAAGATTATTAGAATGCTAATAAATAATATAGAAAATGGAAAAAATTGTAAATTTAGTCATTCATCCATTAACTTTCGTAGATTAACCCCATAAATAAAAATATGAATGAAATTAAAAGTTTAAATAAAAAAATTAATCATTAGATTTGTATATAAAGTAAAATTTGTAAAATATAAATCAATTTATGTATTAAATGAGAATAAGAACAAGTCTATGTTTAAAAATTAATTAAAATTCCTAAATTATTTATTTGTTTATATTTATATTTGGAAGGGCTTATAATCCCAATTTGAATGAGCTTATAAGCTAGGAAAAATATTTAATTTTTTATGTCAAACATTTGCATTGAAAGTTTTAATAATGAGAAATTTTTAAATATAAATAAATTATGAATTATTTTGAGATTTGTAAGTATTTAAGTATAGTTTCATAAAAATTTCATATAAGTAAAATGCCATTTTAATGAACATTAATAACTCAATAAATTAAGCTATAGGAAACAATTTGAATAATTAATATATATAGTTTATTTATAGGTTTTAACAATTAAAATAATGGGCTTATAAGCCCGATTAAATTGAGCTTATAAGCTCATTCAAAACCCTTTCCAAGTATACTTTTTATAAAAATTGTCTTATTACTGATATTTTGGGGTAAATTATGATGTTAGTATTAATTTTTTTGAAATTTATAAAAATCAACTTCCAATCTTAATTTGAGTTTCACAAAATTTGAATATGAGATATAAAAGACTAATAATTTATTTCTATTTTTTCTTTAGGAATATATATAAGAGGTACATACAATATTAGGTAAAATTTACGTTTTTAAGAAATACTTAGGTCTTGAATTTTAAAAAAAAATTTATTTAATGTCTAATAATATTTTAATTAGCTGAGAAGCTAATAAAAGTTGTTTTATATTTTAAAGCAAATAAATTTCTCATTTTTATACTTTTTAAATATAACTCTTGCTAAAATTAAATTTAGATAAAGCTTTTAGACTAAATTTTTTCGATTTTTTCATTGAATTAAGCTAAAATACGTTTAGTTAACATTTTAAATGTTCATAAAGCTTTTAATAGTTTTTAATAAACCTAATCTTGTTTTTTCTAAACTTATATCACTTAAAATTGGAAGATTTTATTAAGAATTTATCAAAATTGAACAAAGTAAAAATTCAGAAATTTGCTGTTTTTATAGACTTACTTGTACTTTCATTTCGGTGTTTTTTATATTAGATTATCGTGTTCTCTTAATTATAAAATTACTTTTTAAATAATTTTTTTAGCTGTACTTTTAGGAATTGATCACTTTGAATAAAAACAGTTTTCGGATTAGTTTCTGGTTAGTTTTTATTTTCTTTAAAATGCTTTAGGCTATTTATTCTCATTATTTCATTTTACAAATCAAATTTATTATAGATTCAAAGCCTTTATAGCTTTGTGTAGAGTATTTATGAAGCATGAACTAGCCCAATCAAACTTAAAATATGATATTTCTTGCCCTAATTATCTTAAGAATTACATCCTATCATCTTTATGAGTCCGAAAGTTGATATTCCTTTTAATAAAAGAAAAGCAATTCTCGATTGGAGCTAGATCAAACTAGTATGGCCCCAAATAATTAATGGGAATTTGTAGAAGTCTAAGTTTTCTAGTAATGAATAGACTTCGATGATAGGTTGCATTATCTAAAAGTATCATAGAATTATTTCTCCTATCGGGTCTTTAACTATCTAGATGCTAAATAAGGTTCAGAATAAAATTGGAAAATGTTTCACTGTTTGTCTTCCCAATATTTAGCTAAAAGCTAAAATTGTTATCACTCCCAATAGCCGCTATTATATTAACTCCATATATTCTCACTAGTCTGTCTGAATAGTTTCTTTTATTTTTCAAACTCCAACTTTTATACTAATAAGACTGTTGCTAAAGGCTGCTCTCATCTATATTTATAATGATCTTTTATCAAGTTATTTATTCAATATAAAACTTAGCTGCTATTTGTCTATAGAGTAAACAATTAAGACTGTTGGTTCTTTAATCAATTTAATAAACTTTCTTAAAAGAATATCCTAGTTTGTACTTTACAATTTTCCGTATTTTTGAACAAGAGAGTGTTTGATTAAGCCTATTTTTAATTATACTTTGGAGCTACTTAACTGACTTAAACTGTTCTCCTTAGTGGCACATTTATCTAGGATTGTTTAGATACATGAAATTAAGCCTTGGTCTTTTAAAACTTTTAAGTCATGAACAACATCCTACAATTTATCCTTATTGCTTGTAAGAATCTTTTTCAACTTATATCAGGCTATTCTCTGCCTCTAAATCAAGTATGTCTATTTACATCCACTTTTGCTAAATAAAGAGAGAGCTTTTTTATGAACTAAAATGGGATTTCTCCCATTAAAATCAATGTTCCTTATCAATTTTTATTCCTAAAATCATTAAATTAACAAAAAATATAAAGTAAACTTCTACTTAAACTTTAGAATTAACTATATAAGTAAGACTAAAAATTTATTAGGTTAGGTACAGCTCAGGTTCTTTCTGGTATATTGACAACTTTTTAATTTATAGTTGAATTTTAATATTTCTCACAAAGAAGCATATAAACTTAATCCCTCAGACTTTAAATTTCTTTTAATGATAATGTTCCAACTTCATTTATCCAATTTGATTTTAAATCAACAGCTTTCCTTGGGTCTAAAATCACAGTAGAATATATTTTTTCTTTTATTTAATCAATACAACGCTCCTCAAGCTATTAGACAGTAGCTCTAGAAACCTGATATATCTGAATATCATTCAAATTTGGGACTTCTTTATGAATAATTTGAGTAGATTGGGATAAGGGTTTAGAATTTAACTCTGAAGCTTATTCTGGCTATTTGGATTATGAGCTGAGATCATCTTGTTTATCACTGCTATCTTCATGCTTTTAGCTTTTGAAATAATATCTAATGTCATTTTAATCCATCTACGATTTCTTTAGGGTTCCCTTTAAAGAACAAAAGTTAATTAACTTTATTCTAAAATTTTTTTTTTATAAGATTTTCAGATCATACCAAATAGACTTACATATTTGCCTAAAATGTATAATTACTAAAATTTTTTATTTTAATTAATTTATTTCTATATATAATTAGAAAAGACTACAATATTAGACAACAATTATTAAAAGATGGAAATTAGCAACCAGCTTCAATAAACTCATGTAAATAAAGTTCGAGAAAAAATAGGCAGTAAAAAAGAACTCTATGACTTTTTGTGTCAAGAGTGTGGTGCATACTTGCCGAAAGTCAACTGCACAAATATATATTTTTTCAGGAGTATTCTTACTGGTGAAAAAGAGGTAAACAATTAAAAAAATTATCATTTATAGTATTTGAAGAGGTGCGATGTGGTAGTTGCAGCAGTACCTCAGATAGAGGGACTTACAAGAGATGATTTTCTTGAATACGCATTACAAAAATCCAGTTTGCTTAGATACCTTCCCGATCAGGCAGACTAGCTCCACCTGGATAAGAAGTGGATTACCAATGTCCTACTGTCCCTTGAAACCAAAGGTATTAACGAAATGATTCTAAAGCTAAATTTGAAAGAAGACAACGACTCGATTAATCTTAGAACTCTTAAGTGCTTTTGAAGCCTGAATTTATCTAAGCGTTGAATGGCTCTCTTAACTATAGTGGTATGTTATTGTTGTCATTTATACTTTTTAGTACATAAGGGTAGATCGACCTATTTTATCAAACAAAGTACTAAAAGAAAAGCCAGATAGAGCATTCAAGAGAAGGAAAAAATGCTTGAGGCAAATAACAATTCTTCAAAGAGGAAATTTTTGGATTAAAGTAAAAGAGTAAGAGATGAAATGTGCGAGATGAAAAATCATATAGACGATCTTCTCAACTATAAGTCTCTTATCATGTAACTTCATGATTAAGGAGTTATAGATGGCTAAGGGAATGTTCAAGGGATAGACCCTATTTAATAGAATACTAACTTTATGATTTGAAAGTTTTAATTCTTGTTAATTCAGTTAACAACACTTTGGTTAAAAATTAAAAGTTATTGTGTGAATTGTTTATTTGTAAACTCTTACAAATTAAAACTTAAAAATATTTTATAATTTACGTTTAATTAATATCTCTTATGCAAGTATTATAATAAAAGTGATTTAATTAAACAGTCAAACAAAAATAATCATTATTGTGACTATTTATAGGTATTTTTTATTTATAAGTGTAGTTTATTTATAGAAGTTATGTGTATAACTTTTAATGGCTTTATATAATCTCTAATTAAAATTTTGGCATTTATGAAATTTCTTTCATTAAATACATTTTTACTGTTCACCCCTTATTAACTTTAATTAGTGACAAATACAACTTTGATTATTGAACTTATTATATTACATGAATCTAGAAAATCAAAAAATTAAACCAAGAATATTTTCCCCAAAATTTTTTATTTGTATGAGTTTGTATGACTTTGTTAGAGTTTTAAGGGAAGTTGCTAATTTTAGTATTTAAATATTTTAAATTAACTTTTAATTAATGAATCAATGTTGTACTTATTAATAATTTAGAATAAGTACCTATGTTGCCTTTAAGGTTTCTTAGTGATTAAATCCAGAATATAAGTAATACCAATTTTAGTAGTCCTATAAGCTACAAAAGCTTAAGAATTTTAGTAATTAATAAGATTAACAATGAGCAAGACATAGTCGTCGTAAAAGTAAAAGTAAAATTCTCTAACAAAATTAGATGATTCGGGTTATCAAACTTCAAAGGAAACTTCGTAGTTTAGATTGGAAATTAATAATTGAGACTTAGATTAAGAGGCCATTAAAGCTCAAATATTTGACTATAAAAAAGCAAAAGATTTTAGGGGTTAAGTCTGATAAGGAAGTAAAATTAGAATTGTAATAAAGATCAGGACAATAACCGATTGATCAACATAACAACTGGCTCATTAAACGTTAAACGCTAGAAAATGCGAAAGTAAAACACCAACTCCTGTCATGCAAATTTCTTCACCAAAAACAAAAACTCTCAAAATTAAATAAAATATTCAACATGACAGCGGATAAAATTAAAAATATCAAAGTGACAGTGAATAATCAACACCATAAAGTAATTAGAAAACCTCAAACACAGTTTAATTTGAATTAAAATACTTAAATTCCAAATAAGATAAGACAGAGACTGAAGACAGTAACTCTGACTCAGATGGTACATACCTTAATATTGAAAAAGTGGAAGAAATTATCTCTGATAACTTTAAATAATTTGCGAGAAATATATGAAAATTTAATCAGAAACAATCATGAAATTCTAGAAACTGAGCAATATAAAAGATTAAACGACAAATTTAGTCAAATTGTTGAGACTGTTGAGGAACTATAAATTTAAAATAAAATTTTGAATATACCTGAGATTTAAGAAATAGTGCAGAATGGCTAGGATGAAATATATTTGGAGTTTAAAATGCTTGTCGAAGATATTATTAAGAAGACCCCAACTCTTGGGTTAGCATCACAGGAATCTCTTGCCAATTATATAAAAAATATTGTGGAGTAGAACAAGAGAGTAAATTCTAAAATAGAGGAGACCTCAACAACTCTGCATTTATTAGAGGAACGGTACCTATCGTTCGTAGCTGAAGTAACTTCGTAATTAAAAGGTAAGGATGCCCAAATAAATTAACTTTCAAAAAACCCAAAATCTACAATTGATCAGGTTAACAAGTTGCTATCTGATTTCAAAAAAAGTGTTAACGAAAATATATAAACCATTACCAATGATATTAAATAAATATATAGATTAAGAATTTGTAACTTATATTTTTATGGGAATATACCCTTCATCTACATCTAAATCCTTTTTATTTTTACTTATTATTAATTTATATTGATCTGCTTCCTTTTATAAATTATAATTCCCTAATGATAAATTAAAAAAACCTTTTTGAAATCAATGACTTTTGACTTGAGCTTTAGGCTTAGAATAACTATATAAAGTAAATTATTGTTTAACATGCTTTAATTAGCAGAATTAATAATATTAATTTCATTTCTTTATCTTGATAAATTATTTCTTTTCATTTGTGTAAGGTTTATTTTTCAAATCAGATTTGATTATAATTTCATAATTTGATTTTAATTTATATAATAAATAAGAACATAATGTGTGTCAGTGTCATCAAATCTTATATTTATCGTATTATTATTATCTTTTCCTGTTTAATAGGGTTTTTAATCAGATATGTTGGAATACAACATATTACTTGATTATATGTTTCACAACTAACAGCTATTTATACGAGAATTTTGCAATCTTCAAATAATGCCATTTTTTAAAGTTTATTTTTGTATGAATAATAAGGATTTAGGAAAATTTCACAGAGTTATTATTAGATCTTCTTTCTTGTTATTTTGTTCACTATCATCTTCTCAGTTGAAGCATCCTTATACTAAGTTTTTCTAATGCTCTTTCAGTTGTATCATTATAGAATACATTTGAAAAGAAATTAAATATAAACATACACATTACAAGTTATCATATTCAAGGCATAAAAAGTATCAGTAGTAGACAACTAGTCCATTTCCAATATCTCACTATGTTGGCAACATTTAATTTAATTATTTCAAATTAAAGTATCAAGTTTCTTTCGCATCTTAAGAGGTATCACTTAGCGTATTTCAATCATAGACCGAATACCAAAGTATCAAAAATGATAAGGAATTTCAAATTGGATGATGACATAGATAAGGTCTTGAAATGTGAATGCTCTTAGTGGCTTGAATAATCTGAACCTTCATTTGAGTAAACCATGAATTCATTCATTAATCCTAGAGTTGAGTAGTCTCTCTTTAACCTTCATAATTTATTAAAGAATTTATATTTACAAGTATTGAACATTCAGAAATCAATTTTATCACCATCACTTTAGCATGATTTAAATACTTACAAATAAAACTTCACAATAAAATAAAGTAAAGTAATGTAAAAATTAGCGAGAAAGAAAATCAAATACAAATCCAACTTAATTATAAATGCGAAATCAGTGTATATTAAATATTAGTATTTTACCTCATTCACTTTGTTTTGTGTATTACTGTATATTATCAGCAGTTCATTTAAGTGCTTTTGAATTTTGTATATTCTTTGACTTCTCCCTGAGCTTAGCAGCTATATCTTTTTCTTTTGGTTTTACTTATCAACTTAGTCATACAATCTCCTTTACTTCTTTGTCATCAAAATCTTTTCAAGCTCCTCCTCTGCCTCCTGGGAATCCTCCATTGCTGGTCTCTCCACTGTATTCCTAATCTTCAGATCTATCTCTTTGTGGTCTACTCCAAGGAATCTGCCATCTTAGTGTTGTCCTCTGAAGCCATCTCTGCCGCCTCTGCACCCTTCGAAGCCAGCACTGCATCATCCCCTGTAGTTGCCATCGTCATCGTCTCTTCTCTCGCGCTTCTCTGGCTCTCCCTCCTCAATAACATCCCCATTCACGGGTTTCTCCTCTCCCCCTTGACTTATTCATCAGCTGGAGGCTGGTCTTCACATTTGGCATCTCGGGATCTTTTTCGAATCAGTATTGAAGGGGAAATCACGGGAAGATCTTCGACAGGGGGGCGGCCAGAGGCACCACGCGATTCTCCATGTTTGTCTCTACGGAAGTGGGGTCCCCGACTTAGACAAGTGTCCCATGGGCCGAGATAAGTGAACATCTTTATTTGGAGGAACTATCCTATGGCATTGAGCGAGCGCCCTGAGACTCATTACCTTGGCAGTTGGAACGTTGATGATGATCTCCTAGACAATATACCTGCAGATCCCTCCAGGCTTCTCCCCTTCCTCTATTGGCCAGTTCTCTTCCCCATGTGTGCGGCTGGATACCCTTGGCGGATTCCCTTTATGTTTAGAGGAAATTAAAAGCATGCTTATAGCTAGCCGTTAGGCAGGTCAAGGCTTCTCATTCGGTCAGCAGCTTTCGAACGGATCGGCACATTCGTTGAAGGGCACCACTGAGGGCGAGTGACCAGTTTGGGTGAACTCTAATTGCGATGATGTGAACAGGTGTCGACCAATCGTGGATATCTGTCGCTGCTTGTTGACCATGTACTAAATAGGGCCCCCACCTCTTGCCTTGGGCGCGTCCTATGTAGTAAGTGATTAGTACTAGACATCTTCCTTAATCTTCAAGTCTCCAATGGCCTCCTCCCCCTTCTTGCTGGGCGTCCTCAACGCGAATGTCAGCCGCCTCCTGGCCAGGTGGCACTCCACGGTCTGCTGGATGCGGTCCCGATGGCAGTAGATGGTGTGTGGGTCGTAAAGGGTCGACATTAGGCCTAAGATGCTCTTCTTGTTGTGTCCTTGAAGTCTGATGTTCTCCAGCAAGCATGTCTTCTTGGGGGCCAGCACTGACCAGCTCATCGTTGGCTCTTGCTGATGGTCAATCTCCACCCCTGGGGGCAGCACGGAGAGCGACAGCTGTACTGATGGCGAGGCTGGGTATTGCTAGTGGTCGTCCATTGGGTGTGAGTAGGGGTCTTGCATTAGCTGGCTCTAGAGATACTGTTAGGAATAATTTTTAAGTTTGATTAATAATATTAAAAGTCTTAAATACTGACCCTGTAGATTTGGTAGCTTTCTGTTTTGTGATAGGAGCCCTTATATATATATATATATTAGTACTTAGTGTTAAAAATGAAAAGCAACCAAATATAAAGAATAATTATTGATAAATTCAAATTTAAATTAAGATTCTACAACTTTCAAATTCGAAATAAATTCATACTTTTATTTAAATCATAATCTGGCAATATCTGTAATTCAGCTTGTGAAGAATCTAATTCATGTTTTAGCACTTTTCAAAATTTGAGTATATTTATAAAGTGTTAATGTTTGAGATAATTTTAATGGTAAATGAATGAAATATCTTCTTTTTTATCAAATAGCCACTTTTTGATTCTAAATAGTGACTTATCTCAATATTTTCTTTTTAAAAGCTTAACCTTCCTTTTTTAATAAAACCTAAACAAAAATAGAACTGAATAAATAAAAATTTAAAACTATCTTAAAATATTAATTTTTCAATTATTGTTAGCTCACTTTCTTATAAGATAATGTTTCCCTAGGGATACTCTCAATGAATATTGAAATCCAGAGCGTTGTTCCAATTTAGTTTAACCAAGCCGCTACATACCTTCTTTCCTTTAATAAAATATAAATCAAAAATATATAAATCAAAAAATATTATATTATATAAAGTTTTCTATCTTCTAATTATAAAGGAAATTACAACTCATTTACTCAATCTTTTATTTATAAATAAAATGCAGCATTATAAAAATGTTTCTTATTATAAAAATAATTAAATAATTGTTGGCATTTTTTTATGGTGAGTTATGATCTAAGAAATGAGAGGATTACCTGTAAAAGTTAAGAGTTTAAACCTTATAATTTAATATTACAGAATGTTTTATCTCTTGACAGAAGCAAAATTTATAAATAATTTTTAAGATTTTTAATGAGAGAAATTAATTCTTTTTTAGATTATTTTTTTCATCTGTTTTTTTAAAAATTGTTTCTCTTAGCTGCTTATTTTTATTTATGTAATTTAATACATTCTCCCCCTCTCAATTGCTCATTAAGTAATTTAAATTTTCTATGGTTCAATACTCATCATAATACTCTAATTCATTTACAATCTTTATTTTATTTGGAATAATATAGAACATTTAAAGAAATGTATTTCCAATCAGACAAGGATTACAAGTTTAAAGCTATAGTGCTAAATTATAATTTCAAGATTTTACTCAGAGAGATATATAGAAGTGGTAACAGTCATTTTGTTATTATATTTAAGATCGGCTAATTCCAATTATTTCCTTTAATCTAGAGTTAAATATCACATATAATATTTTATAATTTTTAATTTATTTATTGAAAAATATCAAGGAATTTTAATATAAAATTAGTTATTTTACTTTCTAATTAAACTTCGCTTGATGAAAATATTTTGAAAAAAATTGAGAACACACTTTTATATAATAAAGCTAGGGTTTGTTTTTTGTTTTTGTGAAACACCTATAAAGAATTATTTTTTTGTTAGACTTTTTTTATTAAGTAATAAATGTGTTAAGTCAGTAATAAAAATTGATATGTGTTTTATTTACACTTAATAATACAATCTAATTTATACCAGCATATTTTAAGATATTATGTATAGTTAATATAATTCATACTGCTTATAAAAAAATATTTTGAAGGAAGTAAATTGAAAATTAAAATTTATATTGAACAAATACTAATTAATTATTTCTTTATAAAATAAATTGATAATAATTAATATTTGAAGGTTGTTATTATATCCTAAAATCAATTTAAATTATATTTTTATAATTATCAAAATTGAAGAAAAATATGTAAATTGATTGAATTAATTAACATTTCAATTCTATTTTAATGACTGGACTTAAGTTTTAAGCTCCTATATTGTAGGTAGGTCATAAAAAGTTTTTGAAATATATTTCAAAATAAATCTCTCGCACCTCAGCAGTAGTTTTTCATTGATTATTTTTTCAATAATTTATTTCATGTCGTTCTAATTCTGCTTCAACTTAGAAAATCTATTCCCAACTAGAATTTGAATGAGGATAACAATCAGGGAATATATGTCTTATCTACAGTCCCCATTCTCAACTTCTTCATTATTAATTAGTCTTGATAAGGTGTCATTGCCATCTAAGACACGCCTAATTTAACATTCTTAGAAATTGAGTATTTATAATTTGATATGAGAACATTCGAGTTTTCATCATCATAAATTTTTATTGTTTTGGGAGACAGATATTTATGAACAATGCCAGCTGAATGTAATTCCTACATTGCTTTTAAAGTGCTAATGAAAACTCTTAAAATTTTTTCTCTGCTTTGCTGCATAATGAACTCACCCAACTGCACTTCCAATCAAGTGTTTTTAGTTTCAACATTTGATTGTCATAAGACATTGCGATTACTCAATCCTAGCTTGGTCCTCCTTCAACATTCCTTAAATAGGACTAAATCTTAAACTCAATCCAAAGTTGCTATACTAAGTTGAAATTCAAGTTTATTTCGTCATAACAATAATTGACTTGTATTCCTTTCACTTGATTAAATGCTGCCTCGTCGTTTGTAAGAATTTATTATTCTTTCGATAACTAAAGTATCATTTGAATATCGTTCCTAATGAATGGGTTGAGATTAACCGTAAAACCTAGCTTTGCATTCTCTTAAGTGTGATTAATTACAAATTTTGGATTGGCTAAAACTGTGTCAATATATTACACACATGAGTCTTCATTTTAATTGATAAAAAACTGTGATTAATCTTTTGCCTAGTCACTATGATGGGATTGATCACAATTCAAGTTACTAGCACTACAATCGCTTTTAATTTGTTGGATTTTTTAATTGTTTTTCTCTATTTATTTCATCACCTATATTATTAATTCATTATTATCTTAGAAGTTAGGGTATCCATTTTGTTAAAGTTCATCAATGCTATGAGACCTCAAATGAGTTAGGAGCAACTCTTTAGTTTTGTAAGCTTTTTATTCCTCATTTTTTAAGCATACTTGGCATCTGTATATTCCCCCCTTCTTGAGTTAAATGAATTTTCCATTATTCCTAGTATGAGTTTATTAATGCCGTTTTAATTCAACTCCAGTGTACACATTCTTACATTGACCACACTCATAAAGATTCGTGGGATATTTTGATTTATTGCTGGCTCTTGATGTTCTTCAGGCCTGCCATCTTATATAAAATTGCTTGTAGCTTTAGTCTTTTTTGTTGACGATGATTTATGAGTGTTTTATCTGCTCATCACTATTTTAAATATGGCTGCTTTTATTCTTTTATTAGAAGACTCATTTTAATTTAAAGGATCATTACTCGAATCAGAATTTGAAGAAAGTGAAGAAGAAAGTTTTCTAATATTTAATACAATTAAATTAAGTATTTTAAAATAAGGTTATTAAACATTAACATAAAATTATTAAATCAGGGTCTCGGGGGAAGTTTATCAATAATTTATGTTCACAATTTTAGGAAAAATAAAATCTGAGATTACTGTAGAAAATCAAGGGGAATCCTGAAAATGAGTTGTAAGTCAAAACTAATATCATGAGGAGATTCCTCAAAAAACATAGGGGGTTTACTGATAATTTATGTAAGTTTACATAAATTTATTTTATTTATGTGCTAATACATAAATTAATTTTTCAGCTTTTTGACTACTTTTTTATCAACTTATCAATCAATAAGTTTCTATTGAATGTATACTCTGAGTTGAGCCTTCCTCTGCTTGGATTTATAAAAATAAATTTATGTCAACATACTTAAATTAAACCAATACAATTTTTCATTTATATTAGTATACATAAATTCTCCAATACAATTTATACTTACTAAAACCTATTAATTAGTTAGCAAGCTTTAGTTAATACTTATTAAATAGCATGAACATAAATTAAAATCGTGAGGGACCTCAGGGAAATATCACGAACATAAATAGTCGAACTCTAGATGGGAGCTTAAACACCAAATCAGATTGGTACAATCACCTAATATATTCACGTAAATATTTATGTCTTAACATAATAGTTGACTATCATTTACCAAGCTATAAGAAAAAACAAGCATAAGATTCATCAAAGATGTGTTGGCTTCAAGAAAAGAGCTACTAAAGTCGGCAGATATAATTTATGTGAACGTACCTAATTACACTGAATTGGAAGTCATGAACATATTTAATTATGTCAAAGACAACGAAGTAGTTAATAGGTACATAGGAGTCTATGATGCTCCTAAGGACCTTCCTGACAAGCATTTCTTTTATTGAGTCTTAGGAACTCTTAAAAATGAATGGTTGAAATAAATAGTTATGTCCTAGTAAACTTAAAGAAATCATGCAACTGACGATTAACAAATAGGGGAGATCATTGAGATAAGTTAGGAGTTCCTTTAGGAAATTTAATTCATTCCACATTTCTCTAGTAAGTGTACATAAATATTTATGTCTTTATAGAACGAAAAGGCAAAGCTCTCTCATTACTTAAGTAAAAATCGCTGAGTAGAAAGTAACCTAAAAAGAGAAAAAGATACGAAATATCAAGGTATGAAGAAGAACAGAAACAAGGCAACTAATTCATGTAGAGATAATCAAATATGTCTTTCAGGGAAGAAAATGCTATCATAAAGAGTCCTCTAGGGAAAAGGCTTTAATTGTATTAATTTTATTAAGACTTAAATAAAATTAAAATTTATGTTAATTTAAAATTTATTAGGTTTAAAATCAAACTTGCAATTTAAGTTAATTAAAACAAAATTTCTCACTGTTAACACAATCACTTATGTTAATTTTAAATATGAAATCCTTCAAAATTAAAAAATGTCTTGGGTTTGACAATTTAAACTAAAGTTTAATAAGTTCTTTCTTCTAAACCTATTTTACTCTTGAATAAATGCTTTTAATACAATCAAATTTTGAGGAATTTGCTGCATTAACCAATAAAGTCCAACCCTTTTACTAGTCAGCTTCTTTTAGAATCTTAGAATGATGAGCCCTAAGATTATCAAGAAATATAGTTAAGTTTTTCCTTTTATATCTCATATCCAGGTCTTGCAGAACTTATAGTAAATCATTTGTTTTAATTGATTTCAGCTATATTCGAAATTATTCTAGTCCATACTTAGCACTTATGATCACAACTGCTGCTAATGTATCTATGTTAATTCCACCGTTTCTTAAAATCTAATTGTTGTATTTATGAGCCCAAATAGAATGTGGCTTAAAAATTGTTTCATCTAAGTAAACAATATTCAACCCATTTTCTAGAAAGTTTTTTTACTCATTATAAACCCTAAATAAGTCTTATTTGATTTATTATTTTTTTAGTTCACTAATGTTGTAGTCTGTACGAGTTGGCTTGTATTCTATACCATTCTTTTTATAAAGTGAATACAAACTAGAAGAAGAAATTTTTAATTCTGGAAATTACTTATGAAAGTTTATTGCTCTTTATTACAATGAAAGCAGCATTTATTCTTCTAAGGTCTTTTTAGAAATAAAATAAATAAAATGCTCCTAAGTCATTTTGATTTCCCTACTTCTTAGTTCTAAGGTATTTTATATTGGACTTTTTATTTTTTTCAATTAGTTTTTTATTAGTTTTCAGAAAGTTGTAATGCTCTTGGTATTTCTTTTACAGTGGCATATACTCTAGTATTTTTTGAATAAAATTTCTATCAAAATTTCAGCAAACAAATAGGCTCGGTTTATTTGATATATTCTTCATTTCTCTTTTCAATTTATATAATATTTAGTAAGTTAATTAATTTAATCAATTTAAATATTTTTCTTTAATTTTGATAAATCAATAATTATAATCAGTAATAAACTATATTAAATTTTAAAAATAAAATATTTGTATAAATTTTAAATATTTAATAAAATAACCCATTTTGCCATTTAAATATTAAAATTTTTAATTTACTTATATTTTAAATAAATTCTACTAATTAAAATAAATGCAAAAAAAATATAAGATATGATATGCAATAAAAAAATAAGAAGAATTTTAATAAAAATTGACTTAAGATTAAAATAATTATTTAATTAATAAAATCTTATTTTCTTTTTTATTCTAATTCTTTATATCAATTAAGTTCTAAAAGGTTTAGTTCCAATTTTTTCTTAATAATAATAATAATACAATCAAATTGAGGTCTTTGTAGACCCCAGATCGATAATTTGAAAAATATGTAAAGGTCAACCCCTTTTAAGTTATATATGCTTTCGTTAAAATAGACATTAACTACTTTTACTTAAAGCAATTAACTTCTCTTTCATTTTGTCTAAACATTTCTTTTCTTTAGTGTTCCTTTCTGTGTCTTTATCTTGTTTTGAATTAAGAGGTATACTGATTTGCTTCATGTTGTCGACCAACAAATTGAATTTCGTTTTAACTCTATTGAATTGTGTTGGTGAGAATAGCTCCCTCTTATATAATTCTTAATTATAGCTTAGCATAGAACAAATGGCTGATTTGATTAATTAATTAGATTTCCCATTACTCAAATTGAGGACTAGAGTTGACTTATTTGGCTTCTATAAGTCTTTGGAGTAGTGTAAATCTGATATCATTTGGATGAAAATTTTAAAACTTGCTCAGCAGAAGTTTTGATTATACTTTTTAAGTTCTAAGAAGTATGTCTTGTTTAATGTTCAGTAACTAGGTGTTACTCCTTTGTATTGTTTTGGGTTCTGTTGAAGTGTCAATCAGAATCTGGCCAGATTATGATGAATAGTCTAATCGTGACGTGTTAATAGATTCCCTATTTAGTACCCTAGTTTAAGACATATCTAATGTCAGACTTTTGCCATGGAGTGACTCCTTTGATATTTCTAACTCTTTTTCTTTTATATTATATTCTTCTTCTAAGAATGAAGTTATAACTTCCTGGTCATCTTTTTTGAATTATGGTTAATTTCTTTTTTTTGTATTGTAGAATAAAGGTCTCTTAATAGGTTTTTTCGGGTTAAAAGGTTTTATCTCTAAAATTCTATTCTTATTTTTGTAGGTTTTCCTTTTCCTATTAGATAGTGGGGTTTTGGTTTAGGGGTCTCTGGGTTATGTGGGATTAAGAAGTTTGTTTGGACCTAAGAAAGTAATTTTTCCCCTTAATTTCTAATGTTGTCTCTGTAACTTTACTTTTCTGTTACTCCTTGACCTTTTTAGTATGTAAAGGAATAGGTTTAGATATGTCTTGTTTGTGTGTAAAACTGTAGAAGAGCTGAAAAAAGAATCTTTCTTTTGGAAGAGGTTTGCTGATATTAAATACGTAGCTGGGAACTTGATGTGTAGTTATGTTGAGTAGGTTAGAGATTCTATGATTTGCTAATTACAATTGTTTTTCTTCTTGGATTAAGACAACTTATATCACCATTGGAAGACTTAACTAAATAATTCATTTTTATTATAGTCTTGAGGGAGAAAGTTTATTTCTTCAATCTCCATATCCGAGTCTGAATCGTCGCTGTAGTACATTAGGTATTTGGGGTATTTAGTAGGTTATAATTGGATGAAAGTTTCTTCATCCGACATGTCGCAGACTGTTTCCCAAAGTCATCGTCGTGTCCATTAATAACTTCAACATCTTGATGGTGCTTTGTTATTGAGAGAGCTTTAGGTTCTTACCCATTTAGGGGAACTATGGTTGCGGACTATTTATTTGGAATGTTTGCCATATAAACTTATCGTAACAGTTCCTTTTAGTATCAACCTAATTTAATATTTCCTTTTTTTTCATTTCTTTATTTCTTTACCTTCATTCTCGTCCAAATAAATATTATGTATTTTATTAATAAATAAATGAAAAAAGATTCATTTATTATGAAGTTAACCAATCAAATAGCTCTTAAGTAAACAAATATATGGCGATAATTTTTATTCATATATTTCTGGTAAAAACATAACCATTTAATTTGTAAAGTAATATTTTTATAATAAAATCTAAAACTTATTATATAGGAAGGACATAATTAAAAATAAATAATATAATCAAGTTTAGTTACCATCTTATCAAATCTTTTTATTTATAAAACTAGTAAAATGGAATGGACTTAAAATAATTAATAAAGATAAAAATAATTATTGAGAAAACACATTCTTAGGATGTGTGCTAAACAAAATTTAAACTTTAAATAAATAAATTCAAATGAATAATGTATTTCTGCACTGAATTGTATGATAAATTGTGAGTAAATTTTAATAAACTATTTTTCTCAATAAATCCCTCAACTGTTACAAAGTAAGTTATTTATAAATAAGCGAAACATATTATCCAACAAAATATTGAAAAAAAGAAGATAAAAGTTCTTTTGATACCAATAAAAATTTACTTCAAATGTTTAAAAATGTATACTTTTACTTATAAAAATTTTAGATACATTCTATAACAACAATACTAAAATCAAACAAGTAAGAAAACTTTCCTAGTCCTTATTAGTCTCAATTTTCTTCTACATTTTTATTGAAAAAGGAAAAAATGCTCCAATCTAAATGAGTCCTATGCAAAGTAAGATTTGAGCAATAAATTAAAATCATTTAAAGTTGCAAAAGATGAGCGACAGGATAAAAAGCAAACGATAAGTTGCAAATGATATACTTAGTATATTTAATCATAATATCGAATATATAGCGCTGGTTCTTTCAAAATGATTTATTATTTTGTTTTTAGATATGCAAAAGAATTGATGTAAATTAATAGTAATTAATTATTTAGACTTTTTATAAACAAATTAAAAATATTTAATTAAATCAAAATAATCATGAGCGGAGACTTCAGGCTATTCCAGGGATATTTTTGGAGAGATTCTTTACAAAGTGAACCTGACATCAGATTATAACCTATTTCCAAATTAAGATGATGAAAAAGATGAGGATGTTTAAAAATTTTTAAATTATTAAAATTTTCTTTAATTAAATATCTTGTAAAAATTATATAAAATACAACTCTGATATTAAGAGTACCTATCATAAAACGTAATTGCTTTTCTGTTTTTAGCTTGATAATTTGTGTAAATATCTTTTATTGCTCTTCCTAAGTTTATAGCTAACGATTAGCTTTCATTCTTTTTTACTTTATTCACTGCATTGTAATTTATTAACTGCTAAATTATTAATCATTATTACTTTAATTTTTATAATTATGATAAGTAATACCAATAATATTATTGTAATGAATATTAATACTTATAATTAAATTCAAAATAGAAATTTCTAATAAAATGTTTCATTTTTCCATTCACTTTTAAACACATCAAAATATGAATTTATCAGTCTTTCATATTATTGTATTTGAGATGTTTAATGAGTTGCCTGTTTACTCACTTAATTACTCTTTCTGCCAAGCTTATTTTTTTAAAAAAATTTTAGAAAATTGTTTTTGTAATTTACAAATTTATTGAATGAAAAGACTCTTCTACCGTTAACATCCTAAGTTTTTTTATTTTAATAATTATTTTCATATTTTTAAAATAAATTTTGATTATTAATTATAAATAAATCCACCCAAAAAAAATTCAATAATTATTCAATTTTTTGAATAATTATCGCCATTTTTAACATTCCGTAGATTTAATTAAAAAATTTAATTTAATAATTAATCACATACTTTAATCAACCATTCATCGAAGTTAGTTCCCCATCGTTTTCCATCCTCTTCTTATGTTATGATTTCTTCCAAATATTTCTAAGAAAGGACCGTTGGAACAAGTTTTTCTGCTATCTTATAAAGTGCTTAGGGCTTCAATGAAGCTTCTCTCATTTCTTCGACTATTACATTCAGGCTTGATTTTAATTTCCCAAACTACTTTACATCGTCTTATCGGCCTTTTACTTCAACCATGCACAACTCACAACCATGCTGAATGTATTTACCCTATCCCTTGAAGACTGTTCTTCTCTTAGTTAGTTTGACCCACACTATTGTTTCTACCCATCGATAGCCATGCTTTTTAAAAAATGATAGCGCTGACTCTGGTTTAGAGTTTGTGACCCACATAAACAGAAAACCCACCTCTTGGACTAGCTCAATATGTATTTCTTTGATTTATTTATCTGTAAGTGTGTCGTACTTTAGAGGGAAGCATGTCCTATCCAATGGTGCGTCCATAATTACCACTCTAAAAAGAGTTCCATCTTTAGACAACTATGTTCTATGAAGCTCCTCATACCTCCCTAAATCTTACATCGCACTCAACTATCACTGGATCGCTTATCAGATGTGTGGGTTTCAAATCATGATTTGCTAACTTTCTCAATTCTTTTTACAGTCTGTTTCTATGAATATCCTGGCATTTTTTCCTGTGAACATGTAGGCTTTGACGGTACTGTATCGATAGTTGCACTCCTCACACTCAAATGCTTTGAGCATGTATGTTTTTATTTTTTCTTGGAGATGGTTTCTGTTGTAGTGTTGGTAAATTGCATTCTTGTTCCCCTCTTAATCATAGTTTTCAACAGGGCAAAAGTGGATTAGTTTTTATAGCTGTTCCATTTTTTATTTCTATTCTCATATTTACAAATGACAATTAAGTCTTTATATTTCATCATGGGGTTGAATATTCAATTTGATTGTAAGAATGATGACAGAATGTCAGAATGATAACACTAATTCAATTTAGAAAATATTTTGAGGGGGTTCTGGGGTTTTAATTTTCATTTCACTGAATCATTATAAGTATGCTTAATATTATAATTATGAGTAATTATTATTAATATATTTATGTTTTCGACTGAAGTAATTAGCTTCAGTATTGCCTGTAGATTTTTTTACTTAAAATAACAAAAAATTTTCCTAAAACTCATGAGCTATAGAGCTATAGCACAAGTTTCAAAAGTATCCTATTTTCATGTAAAGAGGATATGTGAAGAGTATCTAAAGCTGATAAACTCATAAAATAATAGGGATTTAAAAGCGCAGCTATTTACTAAAACATAAATTGCACTTTAATGACTGAAAAATTGAGATGAAAGAGCTATGATGATGATTTTCAAAATTACGTAACAAACTAAAATACTTCAAAAAACTAAGCAGGGTACACTTTAGCTAAAAGATGCAAACTATTGCATCGAAAATTTCCTAACATTCGTTTGTCTAAATCTTCATTTTGCAATTTTTACAAAATCACAATATTAAAAGAAAAAATGTCAAGTCTATTTAATAGCCTCCAATATATTAGAAAGCCAAAAGCCAGGAAGTCTTGCTTGAACTATAAAAAGGGATTAAAAAATTTCCAAAATTAAGAGTACGCAATAGTTTTTATAGATGAAATTATGTTCTCATTTTAAACGATAATGAGAAAAGTGTACTCAAACAAGAGTTAAAATATAAGTCACTCCATGAAGACAACGTATAATAAAACTATAGCAGTTATAGCTGCTATCTCTTCCACTTTTGGTTTACTTCACTTTAATAAATATGAGTCGTCTGTTAATTCTGAAAAGTTTATTGAATTTTGTGGAGAACTACTTGACCTTGCTGGAGATAGAAAGTTCGTTAAAGTATTGGACAACTTAAGAGTTCATCACAGCAAATTAGTTCGAGCATTTACTTTATAGAATTAGATTCCAATATCATTCACTCCATCGTATTTTCCAAGGCCAACCCTATAGAAGATTACTTCAGTGTTATTAAAAATAAGTTTAACCGTATAAAGCTGAACAAGACTGTCAATGAAGCAAAAATAGATTACACTGATATAATTAGGAAATGTTTTTATGAGAGTGATGAAAACACAATTAAATAAATTTGTGTTAAGGGCATTAAAAGAGTGAATAATTTAAGCATTTGATTTTAGTATTAATTAAGATTCATTAAGTACCTCTTTATGTGACCATCATACTTGCCTGATTCGATGAGGCACCCTCTGAACTTTTTTTTGCATTTTTCATTTTGGTGTTTCCCATTCTCTGATTCATTTTATCGTAGGCATGACGATTATAATATTTTAATTAGCTTTGTTAAGCTACTACAGATTGAGCATTAAACATCTTTTAACTAATAAACTAAAGAAAATTTAAATAAATTTTCAAGCGTCCCCAATTTTTTGAAAAGATGCGACGGTCACAGAATTTTATAAGAATATTTTAAATTAAGTACATATAATCTCATAGTTTAACCCATCATATTTAACATACTAATGATTAAATCTATATAAAACATAATAATATATCACACATACACCTAAGTTGAGGGTTCAAAGATTTTAAAATGTATCATAATTCTTAATGGATCTATAAATTTCTAAAAAAAAGTAAAAGAATCCTTAATAGAATATAATTATGATAATATATCCGTAAAATAACTATTAAATAATTATTAACAAGAGTTTGATAAATAACAAAAAGAATTATATAGTTATAAAAGGAACTATTAAGTTTTAAAGGATTCTTGAATCCTGAATTGTGATTATGTTTAATTAAGTTTAATAATTAATTGATTGTTAATGATGATGAATATGTAATTAAATTCACAATATACTAAATTATTTAATGCATAATTTAATATAATTCACAAAAATCCTGCAAGCTTCGCCACTTTTTAAAAAAGTGCCGACGGTTGAAAATTATAATATAATGTTAAATATCCATATAGAAGCTTCACTTTACTGATATACTTTAAAGCACAAATATTAGCTATAAATGAAATAATTTAATCGTCATGCTTATAATAAATTGCTGATTACCGACCATCCTTAAACCTTTTTAGACTTGTCGCGATGGGTTGCTGCTTCTTTGCTTTTCTTGGTCCAACCACTTTGCTGCTCTCTTTTAATAAATGGATAGTCCTCCCTGGAGATTCTATACTTTATTTAATCACCTTGTAAATAATTACAAGAAACAAAAGAATGTTGCAAAAGCTTCTTGTGCCTATAATCTGAGATTAGAATATAGTTCTTTTTTCTTCGTTTTTAGCTTAATCGAATCTTAGGTTTAAGGCGTGTTTGACAACTTTTATAGTATACTCAGGTTCAATTGTGTTGAGCAAATTGAAAAAGTATTGTCTATCGATAGTC
Organism: Oxytricha trifallax; assembly: GCA_000711775.1. Classification (NCBI taxonomy): domain Eukaryota; phylum Ciliophora; class Spirotrichea; order Sporadotrichida; family Oxytrichidae; genus Oxytricha; species Oxytricha trifallax. The sequence goes on along the minus strand of ARYC01019392.1, from coordinate 10,669 downwards.
TTCTTTTTGCTGAGGTTATCGGGGAGGTAAAGATGTACCTCAGATTCACCTTTGATTTTTTCTAGGAAATTTTTAACTGCTAGTTCCCCGAACTTGGGAACTTTAATAATCTTCACTTGATCATTTGTCAAAACTTTCTACTCATCCTTCAGAATTTATCTTAGGTAATCTTTGTTGATACACTCAATAGGTGGAAGGTACAAGTTCACTTCAAAAATAAATTTTAAAACAATATATATTACATATTTCAGTAAAATATTTGTAGAGATCTCTTTTAGATCTGAATTTAGCCGATAATTCACTCTATGTGATTTTCAGGTGTCCTTGACCTGCAACTTCACTTGATTGTGACATTTAATTGAAAGTTCTTTTTATAGCTGTTTCCATAGACTCTAATTTCTTAATTAAAATTTTAATTATTTAATATTAAATTAAGGTTTTATATAGTTAAGAGAGTGCTTGAGCACTTTGTACAAATTGTGATTATTGATTCTTAACATGAGATTAAGAAGTTTTTGTGTGAATTTCTGTGATTAATCACAAAAAATCACAGAAATTTGATAAATTATATTAAAGAAATTTTCTTACCCCTATACAATAAATGTTGAAGGGATAAACTTTGGGGTAATGAAAAAATTTTATAATTTTGCTGATATAATGGAGAAGTCATTAAAAATATTTTTTTCTGTAAAAAAACTATGATTCATAATATTTTAATTTGATTAATGATAGTGAAGCAAACTATTAATTTATTATAAATTAAAAAAAAAACCCCTTTTTAATTTCAATGGAAAGCTCAGGTAAGACTTTAAACTAAAGATAATTCAAAGAATTAATCAATATATAAGAGTTAAGGAGAGTCTTCAAGGAGATGGTGAGTCCTCATAAGAAGAGATGCGCGAAAATGATGGCTCATGGGGGGAAAAAAGTAGTAACGAAATTTCTAAAAATATGAAGCAAAAGTAAATCTCATAAAACCAATCTCTCTCAATCAAGTAGGTGCAGTTGCTTCAACAACTAACTCATAATTTCACAAAAACCTATTCACATGTCAAAGACTCCATAGATAGACATGGAGGCAGTTCTGTTTCACAAGCGTCAAAAGAATTAATTCAAAACACAATAAGAACTCAGCGTCAAAAGCTTAAACGATCCCTGAAATTAAAAAATAAAAATGATAATATTAATATTCCCTCCAAAAATATTTTGAACAAAAGATAAAAATTCAGCTCAATTGATTTTATCAGAATTTTGACTCAAGCAAGGTCTCTATGTAGAAAACAATCCCTAATCCGAGATGCAATGGAGACAATCAAAGGCTCGCAGCCGGCTTGATAAACAGATTTTAATTGCTTGCTCCTGAACTCCAAACATTTATAGTTTAGAGTGTCTCATACTCACTTTAATGTAGTAGCTAAGAATTCGATAAAGCAGTAAGTATTGAAGCAAGCAATTAAATTTGCGAAATTACAAAACTGATTGAAAAACGTCATCATTCTGACAAATGCAGCCAGAAGTCGTGATTAAGTTGAATATCATTCTAGCCAATAAGCACACAACCTATAAGTTTGAAGGAGGACTTCTAATCAAAACATTTCTTCCTTTCTTTGAGGAGACTAATTTAAAAATTTTCAACACATCAACTGATAACAATGTTTTAACAACAATGCTGGACTCGATGATGCTTTAGTTTCGAGATTTGAAAATGGAACTACCAAAATCACTGGTTAAGCTTGCTCTTCTTCTCAAGCCTAACGCACTTAGTGATTTGATGGAGACAGAATTCAACAAAAAAATCCTTATTTGTGACTTGATAGAAGCAGGTCACATCGATAAAGTAGCCTAAATTATAACATAGCACCCAGAGACTTTTCTATGGAAGGAGTTATTGCAAAAATTATTAAACTATGAAGAGCATGATTAAGTCTTGATCTGCAGAGTTTTAACTAAAGTAAAGGTGTTAAAAGCTGATGGAGACAAGCTACTATCACTTTGCCATTAAAGAAAATTACTCCTAGAATTCATAATGATAACAGACTTATAAGCATTATGATATTTCTAAACTAATATAAATTTGTGACAATTATCAAAATTTATTTTTATAAGTGAGTTGTGGAAATATATAATACTTAATAACTAGAGCTATTAAAAAGATCACAATAGTAAGCAATATCATTATTCGTAATATGACTAAAAACAATTTATACTAGAGATGACAAAAGTGAATTTTTTTCTTATTTTTTTATTTAAAAATACCATGTTTAAATATGAATATTTTTAGAATTTGTAGTTTTAATTTTTGATGATAAAAGATATATTAAGTTAATTAAAAATATATATAGCTATTGATTAAGTTAACTTTATTAAAAATGGAAGTTGATTTACAATAATTTCTGTTCTATTTTAAATTCTGATAATTAAATCCTAAATTTAATTATAATATATAAATTTATAATTCATAATATTTCCATCAGAAATGATGTAAAAGTTAGTACATATGTATAATATTCTCAATCATTAAATAAAACATAATAAAATATTAAAATTGTTAGAATAGAAGAAAAATGGATTGTAAATATGTAGAACTAGACTATTAAATTTTATCAAACGAAAAGTGGGGCAAAAGTAGCAATTTTCTTACTTTTGCCCCGCTTACAAACAACATTATAATTTCAAAGATTTTTAATTTAAATATTATAAATAAAGTTATGAGCATGTTTGAATATATGAATATTGAATATTTATTTCTGTAATTCACTTATTAAAAAAAAATTGATAAATCTAAAGACACAGCCTTCTGCTACAATTCTGAGCTACATAGATAATTAAGATAAGAAAATCATCGGAACTATCTATCAGCCGATTGTAAACGGAGAGTAAAGATAATAGCACATGACAGAACAGGACTGCTAACAAAAATTTATAAATCATGTTGAGAAATTATAAAATCCTCAAAAATTGGAAAACTTCAACAAAAGTTCTCAAAAGCTCTCTGAAGAATTTGAATACTATATACACAGCTATTATCAGGCGATGGTTGCTGCTGTGATTGCAAGCAGTGATGAGAGGATTACAGTTATTGAAATGCCGACTGGCTCAGGGAAAACCTGGGTCTAAGCCTTACTCGCTTTGCACTATCAAGACTCTAGCCAAAATATCACAATAGTGGAACCTAACACAGTGCTTGTTAAGCAAATTGATTAAAATATAGGATTACTTTTTGATAAACTTCGAGTTATTGACATAGATGGATATTATAAGCATTAAATTAAAGATGAAGTAATTATAATTGATGAGTATGACACGATTATTGAAAGCAGATCTTTTTATTCCTTGGGGAAGTTAATTACAGGTTTATGGAGCTTTGTGAATAAATAGGTTTACTTGTTCTCCGCTTCAAAGTCTAAGTTCTATCGCCAGATTCTACTTGAAGTTTTTTCGAATTACCTCTCAATTGATTTTCTGTCAGAAAGAGAAGCTTCTAATTCTCATACTGACTCAGAAAGTGTTGAAATTATTTGCCTATCAAGAACTTAGTTGCTTCAAGACGAACTGTAAAAATTTGTTGATCGACATAAATTTGATTCACCACTCGTTATAGTATATGACAAGAAGAGAAAGCAAGCTATAGACCAACTTTCCTCAATCAATCAAGAAGTTCCAACCAATAGCAATTTTGATTATGAGAACCTCTAGCTTATCAAGGATAAAGACAGAGGTATTTTGTGTCTTATGGTTGAGCATAGCGTCGGAGTTGACTCAAAGTTCTTAGTAGACGCAATTGTGATTGTAATAGCTGAAATAAAATCAGAAGCTCAATTGACTTAAATGCTCGGGAGAGGAAATAGAAGTTTTGGCGTTTCCAGAGGAATTGTTATCGACACGATCTCAGAAGGTTAAGCACACTTTTGGGCAAGATTAAGAAGCATCTAACATTCAATACTCAAAGTGATACTTATGGTAATTAAGTTAGTTTGGAGAAGAAGGAATAATAGCAGACTCACTGAATTCATAGAAGATGCTCAACTATCAAATGACAAAAATCTTGAGCCTTAAAGACTTAGAAACAATAGTAGGGACAAAGTTCTACCAGACATTGGTTCAAGATGTAGAGCTTTGACACAAAAAGCATGTTATATTCAGTTAAAATTTGAAGAATCGCCAAATTGTAATAATGAAATACACAAATAAACTTTTATACATTTCTAAACTATATATTTATCTTTGATTCATAAAGTGATAAAAAAATATCGAAATTTTCTCACTTTGGGAATTCAGCTGAAATGACTATGAATGAAATTATTAACAAGCATAACTTAAGTCAATGCATGGAAAAATACTGATGAATCAACAGAAAAATGAAAATTAAACAAGTTTTGACTAAATTAGATTTCATATTCAATAATCTTTTAACAGGAATAGCAAGATCCAATAGATTATGAATAAAAACAAAACTTTTTAAGTATCGCTATTTTTATTGGATAAGAAAGAAGACATGCATGATTATAAATGATCAATAATATGCAGCCAGGTTTTAAAAGTTTCTGATCTATTTTTAATAATTAATTGATGAATTTAATTATATATCACATATTTTTAAGAATAGAAACATATGAATATTAAAATTAATAAAGATAAGATACTTCCTCAAGCGAGAAAAATCTATTAAAAATTTCTCGCTTTGGGAAGTCAACAATTAAAATGTTAGTTAATACATTATAAGCATAATTTTTGATTTCTAATTAAATATCTGGCGAATATTCAAATTTTAGGCGATTCTATGAGGCTTAAGATTAATTTATTGCATAGTCTCGCTTTAGTTTTTGTGATTAATTATTAAATTAAATTTTTTAATTAAATCTACGGATTAATACTTCTTTATTAACATTGCCTTTGTGTGTTTTTCAACAACAATAATAATAATAATATACAATAATAATTTGATCACACTGAAGTCAATAGGTTCCCCAAACTTATATAAGTTGATACTATATAAGAGACGAGCACTTTTTTGCTTTATTTAGCATTATAGAGCATCTTAGCCGATGCATGATTTGACTAATCCTGCATTCACTTTCTCTTTTTCTTCTTGATAAATAATGAACTGCGTGGCGGCTTATTGACTGGGCAATCAGATTTTACTTGATTTTTGACTAATGAAAAAACCTTCTGTTGCCTTTTTAATAGGCATTACTCTCTTCATCTCTTTCAAAAGACATGGAGTACCAAGATTTGTTGCACATTTCTTCTAGGATACCAAATATTCTCAGTGATTTATTCCGGATTTGTCAGTTCACTCCAGTTTTGAATGTTTATTTAGTCAGTTTTAAGACAGATATATTATTTATATAATTATATTTAATTATTTTCTTTTTCTAGTCGGATTCTTATTATTAATTTTTTTAATTAATTATTAAAAAATTAAAATCGTCTCTTTTCTGACCTAATTCAGATTGAGTGTTCGAACTTTATCGCAATTTCTGATGCCATTTTTGATGTTATCTTTCACTTCTGTTGTCTGATTGTTCACCCTGATAATCCCATTTTTGAAAATCCATGGATTTTTGTTCATGTGCTAAATATTCTTCTTCTTTGTTTTGTTTTTTTCTTTGATAGCTGTTGGTTATGAGAAACTTAATGTTGAGTATTAAGTGTCTTTTATTCATGTCATCCAATACTGTATACTAAACGTGTCCTCATCTGAATCTTAAATGTTAACTTAAGGTTCTTTAGGGATACTATTTAGTACTGACGAATGTAATTCGTTATTGTTGATTTCTTATTTTAAATTTTATTTTATTTGTGTAATTTGATCTGTGAAATCTTGGACGTCTCTAATGGGGCTCTGTTGTTTGGGTCTCTGGAATTTCTGGTTTAAATTAAAAACAAAGTTTGAGTTAAAAAGTATAAGTTCTTAGTTATTTGTTTTGTTATGATCATTTTTAATATTTTAATTAAGGAACCTATAAATTTAGTTTAAGTTTTTTGAATTATTGTAAAAGATACTCTAGTATAGTTTGTTATTATTACTACTAGATATGTTATTGTTTTCAAACTTTTCAGATTTCTAGAGTTAACTCCAAAAATTGAACTTAGTGTTTTCCGAGTTTTGTGAGATTTTACATTCTTTGGAGTTTGTTTTTGTGAGAGGAGCTGGTTCCTTTTGATCTGGGTTGTTTTCTTGTTGGTTCATTTTTCTTCTTCGTTGTCGAACATCTTATTCGAGAAGTTTTTTTAATTTATCATTAGGCTAGATATAATTAAGGGACCTAGCTAGTAGATCAGCTTAGTTGTTAGTCAGCTCTAAGCTAAGGAAACCTTTTTCAATGCAGTGAAGTAACTTTTAAAACTATAGAGCGTCAAATGTGTTAATGATCGGCTCTAGTTTCTTTCTTTTCCAATTTGATATACCTCTAGGGGATCTGTTGGTTAGAAAATTATTGTGTGGTCCAGGTAGGTTCATATAGAAATTTGGTATTAACACTGAATCCACCTTTCTAATTTAATAATTTGTCTTTCAAAATTAATCATGACATGTTGTTTCTCGTTATTCTACAAAAGACTTTCTTAAAATGAAAAAATGCCTTGATTTTTGCAATTATTAACAAAAGAAATTTACAATTCTATTATTACTGTTGGAATGGCCCGTGAATATATTCATTCATAATGTCAAAATTTCAATAGTGTAAGGTGCCTAAAAGTTCAGGTTAGATAAGTGAACAAGAAATATCAGATAGCATCTTAAAAATGTAAAGAAATTAAAATAAAGGCACGAATAAAAGCTATCACATAAATGATCTGCTAAATTATAATTTTAAAACTGCCAATTAAAAAATAATAAAAAAGTTTAACTTTATAATTAAAACATTTAATGATAATATTAATAATACTAAAAATTAGTATATCTTACTATTTTTAACTTTTAATGATTCTAAATTTTTAAAGTATTAATGTTTAATATAGCTAGTATTTTTGTAATCTATATTAAGATAAATTTCATCACATCATATATGAAATACAGCAGTTATTTTAAGTTTTATTAAAAGTTTGGATTTTTCATTGAAGATAAAAAGTCACCACAAACTGGTGATAAAATCCCGTCGCAACTTTTATTTCAAGAAAATGCGTTATCACTAAAACAAATATTCAGTTAATGAATATTCGAGAATGCTTATTAAGCATAAGCTGCTTCAAAGCAAGAATAATAAAAATACAATACTTATACAATGTTTCAGCAAATGAGTCTGAAAGATCAGATTTATTTTAAGAGCTGCAGATGCTAGCAACACAAGGACCAATTTAAGGAAAAGATTTTATCTGTAATTTCTGATGATCAGAATACAAATGCCCTGAAACAAGATAAAATCATTGGAGTAAACCTAATTAATGCAAACTTTTACATAAAACTTAAAGGACTGAGGAACTTCTATTAAAGCTTGAGTGCCAAGGATGCTAAAGAATTTTTAAATAATCTGATAACTGTAAGACTCATAGGGATATCTGTCAACAGGTGGACAAGACTAAGATTATTTTAAGCTAATTTATTTTCGAATAAAAACTACTAGAGCCAAGCAATTATGAAAAAATGAAACTTTAAAAGCATGATATAGACCCAAATTAAAGTGAACTTAAAATTCAAGAATTTATTTATGAGATTAAAGGAGGTTACATTTTTAGTCAGTGGGAGTCGTATTTTGCAGATAAAATGGCTTAAGCAGAACCAATCAAATTGCAAGTTGATATTAGAAATGACTATTTTTGGGAGAACTCAAAAAACTATGCTCAAATTAACAGGATCATTATTTTCCATAGTTGTTGAAGATAATCATTAAAAAATGTAAAAATCAACATCCTATTTATATTTACCAATTTACATATTGAAACAGATACCTTTACCTTTAATTTAAGAGCAAGAATTATATTTTATTGGACACTTCACAACACTTAAAAAGATGGAGCAAATCACTTAAAATAATTTGGATATTCAATGAAAAAATTATTAAATGGGTAAAGCTCACACCTAAAAGAAACTTGATCAATAGTGTCCATCAAGAATATTCTTAAGAGTATTGCCTTGTTGGAGTAAAAGGCAACATTGATTTAAAAATATTACATTAAATTACTACAAAAATTGATTCTGTTAGAATAAAGCATTCCGTGAAACCAACAAATTTCTGGGATAATATTGACTAAACTTTCCCATTACAGTATAGATTGGAGATATTCACAAGATCACACCCTAATAAGCCTCATACAGTATATATTGGCAATGATTTATAAGGAGATGATGAGATGAGAATTTTAAAAGTATATTAACTTTTAATTTAATTAATAAATTTAAATATTAATATTTATAAATTAATAATAATCATTCTGAATAAACTGATGCCTTATAATAGCGTAAAGTTCAAAGTTTGAATGGTAATTTTAAAATTCATAAATTTTATGCTCATGTTTATTTAAAAAAAAAATATATATGTAAAGATGTTTAGTTCAATAGTTAAATTAATTCCATGAGGAGTAGAATCAAAACCCCAAAGCCCTTTCATTAGTTTAAATGAGTTTTTGATTGATAAAATTAGACTTTTAGTGAATACTTTATTAGGGTTTTAATAGGGTTTATGTAGGGTTTCAATGTTTCAATATTAGTAATTTAAGTGAGTATATACGAGGTTTGGGGTCTGCTTATGACTGTGAGTATATAGGGTTATTGTTTAAGTTGTGCTTTGGTTGTGATGAATATAGTGAATAACTCAATCCTGTTCTGAATTTTACATCTATAGCAAGGCTGCTCCATAAATCTACTGCTACTGTTAGGTCTCACTGCTTGTTAGCCTTGAATTTAAAGATAAAGCAACTTAATTCTAAGCCTAAGAGGCCTAAAAGTTTTAGCAGCATAATATTGATTATCTTATTAATGATAAGACTCTTAAATACTGGGCTAATTTCTCTCTAGCCAAGAGGTCTGTGATATTTCATCGCCAATTTCCTGAGCTTCACATATCTACTTAATCAATAGCTAACATATATAAAAAGAATGGAATATCTTACAAGACAGTCAATCGCATAAAGAGAGTGATTGGCTTTAATGTTCCATTTTATAAGAATAATTTAAATTATATATTCGATTAAATGCAGAGGTCTTAAGAGCATAATATAAAGTTCATCACGCTGATGAGGCTGTATTTACATTCAATACCTTTATATCAAGGTCTTGGTACAAGAGGTATAGTCATATAGAAGTTTATGACTAAAAAGTTAAGGTTTAAACTCATGCTATTCTTGGAGGAATAAGTGAAGATAGTGGCCTCGAGACTTATGTTATTCACCCTCGTTCTATAAAGACTGAATAATATATTAAATTCTTACAATAACTTAGAGACAAGTACGCTGACAAAGAAATTATTCTGTTCGTTGATAACTTGTCAGTTCATAAAACTAAAGACTCAAGGAGGGAATATCAAAGATTATACATAACACCTATATTTAATGTACATTCAAAACCCCAAAACCCCTTAGTGAGGTTTATAAGTGCTTTGATTTGTAGGGTATAGTTGGGGTCTTATTGGGGTTAGAAGAGAAATTAGGCAATTTGCAAATGAGAAATAGAAATTAGCGAAATTTAGGGTCTATTTATGATGATTTATATTTAGATTTACTGCTTAAGCTTAGGTATGGTACAAGTATTAATATAGACTAAGCCAAACCTGTACTAAATTATGCAGCAATAGCAAAGTTATTACGCAAGAGTGCCTCAACTGTTAGGTATCTCTGCTTGCTAGTTGTTTAGCATTTTAATTCTGGTTGTTGAACGCATCCTGCAAGAAAATAAAAGTTCTCTCAGGCTCATATTGACTTCCTCTGCGACTCTAAGACTTTGAAGTATTGGGCACACTTTCCATTAGACTAGCGAGCTGTGATGTTTCATCGCAGGTTTCCTGGCATGCGTATCTCTCCTTAGCCTATAGCCAATATTTATAGAAGAAATGGTATTATTTCAAGACTGTCAACAGAGTGAAGAGAGTGATTGATTTTACAGTGTCATTTTATAGTAATTTAAACTATATATATTATTAAATGCAGAGAGCTATTACTAATAATATCAAGTTCATGCACGCTGATGAAGCTGTGTTTACCTTCAACACCTTTATTAATAAGTCTTGGTATAAGAAGTATGATAATATATAAGTCTATTATTAAAAAGTGAAGGTAGTCACCCATGCAATTTTAGCTGGTATAAGTGAAGATTCATGCCTAGAGAGTTATGTTATTCACCCTCGCTCTATTAAGCGAGAGTAGTATATAGAGTTCCTACATAGGCTCAGAGAGAAGTTTAGTAACCAAGAGATCATCCTGTTTGTTGATAACCTCTCAGTTCATAAGACTAAGGAGTCTAAGAAAGCTTTTGAAGAGCTAAACATAACTCCTGTATACAACGTTCCTTATAGCCCATAATTTAATGGAATTGAATTGTACTGGAGTTAAATCAAGACTCACTACAAAAAGCTGCTGCTGTATCATCTTATGCATGACTTGCCCATCGATACTGTAGACTTGATTCAAAGCAGCTGTAAGAGAGTGAGTGTAGATAAAACAAAAATTTGTGCGAGAGAGGGAAGAATGAATGTTTATAAATAAGTTTTAGATTTAAACGAATGAATATATTCAC